>VSMD01037749.1:0-27500 GCA_008750895.1 Mirza zaza
CCCCACTCCCTCCCCTCCCCACTCCCTCCCCTCCCCTCCCCACTCCCTCCCCTCCCCTCCCCACTCCCTCCCTCCCCAACAGTGCCCAGGGCTGCGGGATCCATGGAAAACCCTCACCTTTCCTGGCTTCCAGTGCCAAAGACCGCTCACCTCCAAGGGCCTTTTTGAAGCCCAGACGGGGCGCCCGGGCGGGCGGACGGACGGGATGGTCGGCCTTGGGGACAAGGCCGGGGTCGGGGGAGAGGGATGGGTTCCCGAGGGACGAAAGGGCGTGGTCCGGTGATGAGATCGGAGTGGGAAGAGACGCCGGAAGCGGAGCCGGCCGTGGGCTCTTGGCGGGGCCAGCGGTTCAGGGGCCTGCCTCACAAACTCTTAACCCGGCTGGTGGCCACGACGGGAAAGGGCTCGCATGGGGCTGCCTCCCCGCCCCGCCCCGTGGAGTGCCTTGTGGGGTGGATTTCTCTCTCATTCGGGAGGCTGGACCCCGGTGGACTGCGTGCGACCTGTCGTGCACGTCACACCGCGAACGGAAATCCATCCACGAGGACCTGTGCGAGGGGTCCCTCTTGGTCTTTCTGATCCTCGCTTGCCACACTTCCAGATGGTTCCACGGCAGAGCAAAGGCCTCATTCTCCTGAAACTCGCAGGAAGGAGAAAGGCGGCTCACAGCCTCGGTGCTGGGCCGCTCGGGGCTGAGAGGTGGCACGGGCGAGCCGAGGGGTGGCCTCGCTGTTTCTGCTGTGCAGAGCTAACGGTGCCGACTCCCTGGTTCTCTGGGCTCCCCTCTCTTCCGGGCGGCCACGTGGAGAATGCCCCACACTCTCAAAGCCACCCAGGGGAGCCGAGGGAAGTGGCTTCTCGCTGCCACCTCTTGGTCCCCCCAGCCTCCCTGAGGCCAGTCTGCCAGGGTCCCGCCGCCCGGCCTCGGGGACCGGCCGCACGGCCATCGCTGCCCCCTCACTGACACCTCCCGTCTGGGCGAACCTTCCCGGGCAAACGGCAGAGCTGTCCCTCGAACCAGGACAACCAGAGTGCACCTTCCTGCCTCGGACGGAGTCCGCCCCGGCTCGAGTGTCCGCTCAGGCCCCGTCCCGGCAGTGCGGCTGTTCGCCTGGCTTGGCCGCAGGTTGGTTCTGGTTGCTTCAGAGTGGCTGGTCTGTTTCGTTTCCTTTGGTTTACCTTCCTCCCCACCTCGAGACAGGAGGAAAAAAACCCAAACCACCCGGGCGGGACACGGCTGGTTGCGTCTCCCCGCGTGGCGATACTGCGGCCGCCCTCTCCCGGATTACCGTTTCCCTACCTTACGGCCAAACGCCCGTCCCACGGAGTGTCTGACCGGACCCTCTGCTGCGTGTTCTGATGGTGCCTGCTGGTTTGACGTGGAGCTATCCTGTGAAATAAAACAGCTTAACTTTTCTCCAACGCGCGCCGGTGGTTTTTGAATGGGCGAGGTGGCACAGCAGAGGTGCAGAGGTCCGGGGGTGGGGGTTCCTGCCCTCCAGGCCACACTGCCTGCACGCTTCCCCCAGGAACCATCTCTGAGCTGCCCTGAAGCTCGGCTCCAGCAAAGTCAAGGTCAAGGTTAGGAGGAGAACTGCTTGGACTGCAGAGCTGATGGAAGAAGGTGTGGATGGCTGCTGGGAGAACAGACGGTGAATGTCAAAGCAAAACCAAGGTGGGAGCAGAGTTTTCACGTGCAGAAAGTGTCTTCAAAAGTTTAAGACAAAAATCGGCCAGGCGCGGAGGCTAATGCCTGTCATCCTAGCACTCTGGGAGGCTGAGGTGGGAGGATCGCTCAAGATCAGGAGGTTGAAACCAGCCTGAGCAAGAGCGAGACCCCTTCCCCCATCTCTATTAAAAATAGAAAGAAATTAATTGGCCAACTAAAAACATATAGAAAAAGTTAGCCAGGCATGGTGGTGCATGGCTGTCATCCCAGCTACTGGGGAGGCTGAGGCAGGAGGATCACTTGAGCCCAGGAGTTTGAGGCTGCTGTGAGCTAGGCTGACGCCACGGCACTCTAGCCCGGGTGACAGAGTGTGTGTGAGAGTCTTTTCTGTCTGAGGTACTAGATTAAACCCTTTACCCGCACTTCCTCATCAAATTCTCAATACATCCATTGAAGGTAAGTACCATGATTGTACTCCATCCTACAAATGAGGAAACTGAGGCTTTGAGAGGTTAAGCAGCTTGCCCAAGGTTAGGCTAGGAAGTGGATGAGCCAGAATTTCAACCCAGCCTGCCTGACTCCAAAGCCACGCTCTTTGCAAGTGTATCCTCCTGCTTCCCATTGTCTGTGCTCCTTACGCCAGGATTGGAGGTGGGGTCTCCCGGTTAAGGTCGATGGCTGCCTGCTGCTGTCACGGAAGACTCCAGGACCTGTCCTTTCTGGTGAACTCTCTGGTGGGTCTCCATGCTAGGACCTCTTTGCAGAAAAGACCAAGGTCTTTTGCTGGCCTCAGCCACTCTGTCTTTATTCCCGCCAAAGTTGCTCGTCACTCAGGGGTGTGGTCTCATGAGTTCCAGACCCCTCTGTTGTGCGACTCTCTCAGTCCATGTTCTGTTGCTGCAACAGAATAACACAGGCCGAGCGATTTATAAAGAAAATAAGTTTATTTGGCTCACGGTCCTGGAGGCTGGGAAGTCCAAGAGCATAGCACCTGCACTTGGCCAGGGCGGTTGCACAGTGGCAGGTGGAAGAGCAAGAGAGAGAACACCAGGGCAGACTCTCTTGCATAACAGCCCGCACTCGCAGTGACTAACCCACTCCCACCACAGTGACGCCAATCCATTCAAGAGGGCTCTGCCTTCAGGACCCAATCACCCCCCATTAGGCCCCCCCTCCAACACTGCTGCATCCGGACTAAATTTCCACTCCATAAACTTGGGGGGTCCCTTCGAACCACAGCGGGAACCTCCTAAGAGGCCAAATGTTGTGTGTGTCCCATAATCAGGATTTATTCGAAGGCCCCAAATCAGAACCTCCCCTTTCATACAATAAGCATGTATGAAGCACCTTTTCATACACCGTGCCCCAAGCTGGCTGCCGGGGCAGGTGGATGAGACCCAGTTCCTACCCTCAAGCTGCTTATAGGCAAACCACATAGAATGGTCATTCTAGAATCATGACATCGATTTTGTACTCAACAGTACAACAGTGTCTCTAACCCACAGAGCCACGAAGGGTTAATTTCAGCCCTTTGACTGTTTCGCCAGCCGCAAAGCAAGGTCCATTGCTGGAATGTCCATGTCCTTGGCATGTCTGTCCAGGACACTTTTTTTGTTTGCAGGTGACAGGCTATTCTGCCCATACAGCCCCCTAAAGCAAAAGAGAATGTATCGGCTCACATAGCTGGGAGCTTCTGGCTAGGACGGGCTTCGAACCCAGAGGCTGTGAGCACCTGAGCCTGGTCTCCAGGGTGCAGTTCTCTTCTCCCCTCAGTTCGGCTCTGCCCACCCCGTGGCTTCATGTATGCTCAGACAGCCTGTTCGGTGCCTCGTGGTCGCTCAATGGCTGCAGAAGCTTCCGCTACCTGCATCCCCTCAACTTCAGTAGAGTGAGTCTTGGGTCTGGTTCTCGCTGACCAGAACGGAGCCACAGGTCCAACTCCAGAGCAGAGGCCAGGGTGACGGAATGGACAAAATGGCCTGAGCCACCCCCTGGTTCCAAGGCTGGTGTTGTCACCAGGAGGTTCAGAGAGGTGGAGTAACTTTGCCAAGCTCACACAGCTGGTAAGTGGTCAGCCCCAACTCGTGGACATCGTTTTGCACGACTCGAGCATCCAGCTCCCTGCGGTCCCCACATCGATGTCTTTGTTTCTGCCTTGCCCGGCCAAGGTCTGCATCCCGGTGACGGCAAACATAGAGGCACCAGTGTCTGCAGGGACCGGCGGGCCAGAGGTTCCTGGTCACCACCCCTTCCTGACCTCCAGATACAGATACTTCACATGTGGACAGGGGTGGATGTGACTTTGTCCCCCACAGGCCCCTGCGTGCAGTCAGTGCTCACCAAATGACTGCTTCGATGAAAGGATGGGAAATCACAAATGATGGGCTGGGTCATGGTGGCTCACGCCTGTCACCCTAGCACTAAGGGAGGCCGAGGCGGGCGGATTGCTCAAGGTCAGGGATTCTAAACCAGCTTGAGCAAGAGTGAGACCCCATCTCTACTAAAAATAGAAAGAAATTAATTGGCCAACTAAAAATATATAGAGAAAATTAGCTGGGCATGGTGGCGCGTGCCTGTAGTCCCAGCTACTCGGGAGGCTGAGGCAGGAGGATCGCTGGAGCCCAGGAGTTTGAGGTCGCTGTGAGTGAGGCTGACGCCACGGCACTCACTCTAGCCTGGGCAACAGAGTGAGACTCTGTCTCAAAAAATAATAAATAAATACGTACATAAATGAATGAGTGGGGTGAGCAGCCATCTGCCTTCCTCCTGGAAGCTGGAGGCCACCTCCAACCTGGCACTCTGCTGCCCTCATGTGGTCACTTCTAAGATGGTAGACAGGGCAGGTTTCCTCTAAGTTTTATTATGAAAAAATTTCAAATCTATGAAGAATATAGAGAATAGTATAGTTGACCCACTATGTTTATCATCTAGATTTAACAATTATTCACATTTTTCTGAGTTTGCTTTACCTTTTTTTTTCGAATTTCAAATAAATCATCGGCATTGTGACATTTCACCCTGAAACGCATCAGTGTACATCTCTAAAAAAAACGACATTTTTCAACATAAAGACAATATCATTATATGTGGAATAAAATTAATGATCATTTCTCAACATAATGCATTACATAATACATGTTCGAATTTCCGTGCTTGTGGCCAGTCTTTTATTATTTATTTATTTATTTTTTTTTTGGAGACAGAGTCTCACTCTATTGCCCGGGCTAGAGTGCTGTGGCGTCAGCCTAGCTCACAGCAACCTCCAACTCCTGGGCTCAAGTGATCCTCCTGCCTCAGCCTCCCGAGTAGCTGGGACCACAGGCATGTGCCACTGTGCCCGGCTAATTTTTTCTATATATATTAGTTGTCCAATTAATTTCTATTTATAGTAGAGACAAGGTCTCGCTCTTGCTCAGGCTGGTTTCGAACTCCTGACCTTGAGCAATCTGCCCGCCTCGGCCTCCCACAGTGCTAGGGTTACAGGTGTGAGCCGCCGCGCCCGGGCTCCAGCGTCATTAACAGACATGATTCTTATATTGGCCCTTTGGGGGTAGGCATTATTATCCTAGTCTTTACTAAGAGAAAAACAAGGCTCAGAGAAATGAGTGTCTTGCCCAAGACCAGATGGTTTAAGTAGCACAGCATGGATTCGAATTCAGCCTGTGTGACTCTCAGCTGTGTTCCTTCAGTCCCTGCAGACTTACCAGTTGGTGATCAACCTGCCTCCTTTCAACGGCTCCTTGCTCAGCTCCCTGAGCCCAGGTGCCCCCTATTTCCCAGGACCCCAGGGTCAGGCACCTGTCTGTGTCTATCCAGGTGACTCACCCCGGGGAGGGGGGGCATTCTCTGGGCCCCCACTACATCCATGCCAGAGCACTGAGGAGCTGGGATGAGAAGGAAACTGCGGTTTAGTTGGGGAGATACGTAATTGCCACATGGTGCCTTCAAGCCGTTGCATAAGAGAGGAACCTGCTGTGGGCACCCCTGGAGGAGCAGTCAGCTCTCCCAGGGGCCTCTGGGAGACCCAACAGCCTTTATGAAGCAAAGAATTGGTGCTGTGTCCAGACACCCTAACAGACGGTGGGAGAGATTTTCCGGCACAGGATGTGGCCTTGTTCCAGGTAGGCAGCCGCCTCCTTGTCAAAGGAACTAGGAGCCTATGGGGACAAGAAGAGCTGGCTAAGCCCACCTGTGACACCCGTAGTTGGAATTATGCACCAGATTGGAAGCAGAGAAGTGCATCAGGGTCTCAGAGAGCCAGAGAGGAGGCCAGGAGTGGGCTCTGGGGGAGAGAGGGGGGACCGGCAGGACTGGGGCTCCAGCCATTCTGTGTCTGGGGGTTCCCAAGCCAGGTTCGGGCAGGTGGACTCCTGGGCAGGGTCACTGTGCTTTCCCCTCACTGTATCAGCCACTCCCAAACTTAGTGGCTTATGATAATAGACCAGGGGTCCTCAAACTACGGTCCTCAGGCCACGTGCGGCCCACCGAGGACATTTACCCAGCTGTCTGGGTGTTTTTGCCGCCACTGCCTGTCCTGCTTAGCAGCTGACTCGTCCCAGGCCCACAGTGCGCACTCTGCAACGGTCTGAGGGACAGTGAACTGTCCCCCTGTTTAAAAAGTTTGAGGACCCCTGGTCTAACAGAAGGAGACCGCCCCTGGAAACAGCAGCTTGTTAAGAAGAGAATGGCTGGGGGGTGGCGGACGCAGGGCCATTGCAGTAGGAATAAGGGATCTCTGCAACCAGGTCCTGCAAGAGGGGGATTGGGCTCAATTCTGAACACAGCATGGGCAAATGGGAATTTACAGCCAAGCAGCAGGGTAGGAGGCAATGCGTGTAAAGTGACTAAGAGGAAACACCAGCGGTGAGAGGGGATTCTGGCTACATCGACCTAATAGGACTCTTGTTGAAAAGAGGCCTGAGTGATCAGACATCATATGGGGTACAGCAGAGCTTGAAGAACCCATTGGGTATCAACGGTGATCAGATATCAAGGGTGGGGGTTCTTGCTAAAGTGATTTAGCAGGGTTCTTTGCTAAAACTGGATTTCGTAAGGAAGTACACACTGGTCTAGGAGAAGGTTCAGGAGCCTGCCTAAAGTTCGGTCAAGCAAAGAATCCGTCAGTCTGCGTCTGCTTAGGAAGTACAGTGTTTCTCCGAAAATAAGACCTCCCCATAAAATAAGCCCTAGCAGGATTTCTAAGCATGTGCGCCATAGAAGCCCTGCCCCGAAAATCAGCCCTAGTGCCGGGCGTGGCTGCGCAGCGCATCTGCACAACCCATGCCTGTCGTCCCGGAGCGGGAAAGAAGTCGAGCAGCCCTTCTCATCTGCCCCGTGAGAGCTCTAGTGCTCGACGGGAGAGATCGGGGCCAGTGGTTCTAGAGGAAACAGAGTCGCAAGAGTTTCAGGATGGCATTCAGGGTTTGGAGAGCGACGATGATGTTCCAGAAGAAGATGACATCACTCCATTTGACTCAACTTATGTTGTTGTACCGTACTTAAAAAAAAAACACATCCCCTGAAAATAAGCCCTAGGGTGTCTTGAGGAAAAATAAATATAGGACCCTGTCTGATTTTCGGGGAAACACGGTATCTGGAAGGCTGTATGCCAAAACTAATCGTGGTTCTCTATGAAGAAAAAAAATCTATAAATTAAAATTTTAATTTGAATGAAAGCAAGACGCCCTGAGGCCCTATTCAGAGTCTGGTCAATGCCACCAGGTGACTCAAGGACACTCTATTCATTTTTTTTGGCCGCTAGTTGCTGTTGTGTTAACTGACAGTGACACTACCTCCCTCTCAGTGTTGCAATCTGGCCGGGAGGAAGCCATGAATAAGAAAACTTCGTAGAGCAGGGACAGATCACTATAGCAACCACGGAGGGCAGCCCCAAACAGCAGGCATGAGCCTAGACCTCGAAAGGGCTGGCAAAAATCTGGATTTGGTTGACTTCCTGGTTTAGTTTCTTCCGTAAATTCACTTCCGGCTTTTAAAATCATGCCACTTCCGCCACGAAGCGCAGGCGAAGCTCGGCGCACGCGCAGTGCGAGCACTTTCGCTGCTGTCCCGCGCCCCCCCACGTACCGCAACTTCCGGCAGGCGCTGCGCCTGCCTCAGGCGCGTCGCGGACTGCTGACGTAGCTGAGTAGCGCGGGCAATTTCGAGTCGCGGCGGAACGCGGGAAGCCGGTGGGTGGCGGCCCCGCGGCGTCCTCAGGCGCGGCCATGGACTCCTTGGCCGAGCCTCGGTGGCCTCCGGGCCTGGCGGTGATGAAGGTGAGTCCCTTGGGGAGGCTGGGGGGTCCCGGCTGTCTGCGGGAGAAGGCAGGAGGCGCGGCCGGCGCGCCGGGCCGGGGGACGCGGCTCGGCGGTGCCACCAGCCTGTCGCCTGGCCCCGGGCCCGAGTGTCCTCCCCTGCGAAGGGACGGGGACAGACCCCGGTCCCCCAGGGCGAGCTGAGGCGGGCCGTCTCGTGGAAGCAGATATCTCGCTGTTCGGTCACAGTGACAACAGGAAGACCTGTGACTCCAAACGATGACAGCCACGGCCAGCCTTTCCTGAGAGCTTGGCGTGCGCCAGGCACTACCGTGTTTACCTGGAGACAAGACAGGGTCTTATATTCATTTTTCCTCAAGAAAACACCCTAGGGCTTATTTTCCGGGGATGTGTTATTTCTTTTTAAGTACAGTACAACCATCTACATTGATTCAAATAGAGTTCAGTCGTCTTCTCCTGGAACATCATCATCGCTCTCCAGGAACATCATCCTCACTCTCCAAACCCCGAATCCCATCCTGAATGTCTTGCGACTCTGTTTCCTCTAGAACCACCGCCCCGATCTCTCCTGTCGAGCACTGGAGCTGTCACGGGGCGGATGAGAAGGGCTGCTCGTGTCCTTTCCCGCTCCGCGACGACACGCATGGGTCGTGCAGACGCGCTGCGCAGCCACGCCCGGCACCAGGGCTGATTTTCGGGGTGGGGCTGCTATTGCACACATGCTCGGACATCCTGCTGGGGCTTATTTCATGGGTAGGGCTTATTTTCGGGGAAACACGGTATGTAAACAGTGTCACCGGACATAATTTTGGTGGACTCTGTATCAAATAACGTTTATGTAATCATGCAGCTAAGCAGATATTCTCCTTTACATGCCCTTTCTTCTATCCTCCGGCTGAGCATGGGGCTGGTTTGCCCCAACATTCTGCCCCAGCTGCCCCCAAAGGTGTCCTAACTCCGCTCTGACAATGGCTTATCTCTCTTTCAAATGGAGATCAGGACCAGGCTCAGCGCTAGTCTTTCATTTCATTGAATTATTTTATTTTAATAACACTTACTTATTTTTTGAAACAGAGCCTTACTCCGTTGCCCAGGCTAGAGTGCCGTGGAGTCAGCCTCGCTCACAGCAACCTCAGACTCCTGGGCGCAAGCAATCCTCCTGCCTCAGCCTCCCAAGTAGCTGGGACTACAGGCATGCGCCACCATACTTGGCTAATTTTTTCTATATATTTTTAGTTGTCCAATTAATTTCTTTCTATTTCTTAGTAGAACGGGGTCTCACTCTTGCTCAGGGTGGTTTTGAACTCCTGACCTTGAGGGATCCACCAGCCTCGGCCTCCCAGAGTGCTAGGATGACAGGTGTGAGCCACCGTGCCTGGCCAATAACACTTATTTTTATGGCTACTTTCTGTTTTAGCAAGGCGCTGGGTTCCTGCTAGGTTTGCCCAAGAGCAGGTGCACTGGCTAAGAATGACTTGCTTGGCTTTTCTTCGTGCCCTGTGATTATCTCTGTGACTGTGGGTGAAATGACTTCCTCCTGCTCCTCCGTTTTGTTAACTTGAGGATTATAGTATGTCCCCCCTGACTTTGAGGATTAATCGAAGGCTGAAGTAAGCATAAGGACTTGTTCTTCCTGGTGTCATTAGTGTCATCTGCAGTGCTTGGGTCTTGAGATATTCCCATGGTGAGAAGCTGACACTGTGGAAGGATCTGGGAAACCTGTGGGTTTGGAGTTGTGGTGATCTCGGCACCAAGAGGCAATGAAGAGAGCACAGGTCCACTGGTCCTGGGTTAAGTCTGGTATCTGCATTGTATTCACTGTGACCTCGAGTCAGTTGTTTAACCTCTCTGAACTTGAACGTCCTTAACTGTAAACTAGAGATTAAAAATAAATAGTTGGTGAAATGAGTTGATACATGTGGATACTCATGCTGCTGGCTTATTCTCTGTGCTTAATGCCGTTGCTGATAGCAAGCGGGTGCTCAGAAGTTATTCCCTAATTGAGAGTATCTGGAACCTGGTAAGCATTCAATTAATATATCTTTTCTTTATTATGTAATAAAGGATTAATATTTTATAAAGACATATTTTCTCAACCTTACACAAAATGAACAAAAGCATTTTTAGAAGGCATTCTTGATGTTGTTACTTATATCGTATAATCTAAATAAAAACAGTGTGCCTTCTATGCACACGCAGATTTTTTTTTTTTAATTTCAGAATATTATGGGGGTACAAACATGTTGGTCACATATGTTGCCTTCGCACTGCCCAAGCCAGAGCTATAGGTGTGCCCATCCTCCAGACGGTGTGGTTGGCACCCATTAGTTGTGAACTTACCTATTCCTTCCAATTCCCCTCCCACCTGCCTGGCACCTGATGAATGTTACTTCCACGTGTGCATCTAAGTGTTGATCAGTTAGTACCAATTTGATGGTGAGCACATGTAGTGCTTGTTTTTCCATTCTTGTGATACTTCACTTAGTGGAATGGGCTCCAGCTCCATCCAGGATAATACAAGGGGCCCTATTTCACCATTGTTTTTTGTGGTTGCATAGAACTCCATGGTATACTTATACCACATTTTATTAATCCACTCATGTATTGATGGGCACTTGGGTTGTTTCCACAGCTTTGCAACTGTGAATTGTGCTGCTATAAACATTTGAGTGCAAGTGTCTTTATTGTAAAATGACTTTATTTCCTTTGGGTAGATGCCCAGTAGTGGGATTGCTGGATCAAATCGTAGTTCTATTTTTAGTTTTTTGAGATATCTCCATATTACTTTCCATAGAGATTAGAGAGACTAATTTACAGTCCCACCAGCAGTGTAGGAGTGTTCCTATGTCTCCGCATCTACACCAGCATCTGTTGTTTTGGGACTTTTTGATAAAAGCCATTCTTACTGGGGATAAGTGATATCTCATGGTGATTTTGATTTGCATTTTTCCCTGATGATTAGAGATGTTGAGGAAATTTTATATGTTTGCTGGCCATTATTCTGTCTTCAATTAATATATCTTTATTATTACTATTAGCACTTAACATGTCCTAAGTGCTTCTCTTCCCTTTTGTTGTGATGAAGATTGAATTGGATGAAGAAAGTAGAAGAGCTCTCTGATCTGTAAAGCTCCTGCTCTGTAGATTTAAGCATGTTTTATATATTCCCACACTTTCAGTGTCCCTGAGGCAGGTTCCGTGTTTTGTGTGACTTTGCTATCTCCCCGCAGCACTGCATACAGAGCTCAGTACCAGAGAGTGTTCAGTGTGTGTTCAGCCAGAGAGACGGTTGAATCCATATTTAGCTCCGGTTAGAATCACAGAATCTTAAAATTGGAAAGCCAGCCCCCTGCAGTATTTTAATCTGTTTTCTAACATATCTGCTAATTTTTTATCCAAATTTTGCTTGAACTCCTCCAGGGACAAAGAAATACCTGCTCCCAGAAGCCCATCTGATTGTTGGAAGTTCTTTCTTATATCGAGTGTGATAATAGAAATCTGACTTAGAATCTGTGGTTCCTAACCTGGGATCCGTGGAAAGACTTTGGAGTCTCAAATGATTTATGAAATGTTTGTCTGTCTGTATGTTTTTCTGAGAAGAGCGTCCATACTTTTTCATCCATATTTCAAAGGGATCTGTAACCCAAAAACTTTGAGAATATTTTTGTAATTCTTGCCTTTTCACCCATTTTCTGCTTTGCCTTTTTGCTTTTTCTCTAAAGAAATCCTGGGGCATTCTTTTTCTTTTTTGGTTGAGACACATGTGATATGCACGTTGCTGTCTTGGAGTGGCACGACTGGAGATTTGTACAAGCATGTTACAGCTCTGCCGATGTGGTGTTACTTTCCACACGTGACGCTCTGCAGGTCTTTCAGAAGCACCTGTCCTCCCGATGAGGATGGCGTGGATAAGAGAGCGTGATGGACTGTTCTGGCTGGGGCCTGCCTCTGCTCTTCATTGATCTTCAGCGTAATCCTTGAGCTTTTTGTGTCTGTGGTAGTTTACCATACAGAATAAAGGAGGATTATGGCATTTTAACGTTTATTTGCCTGGTTTCACTATAATACAAATTTACTATCTTTGACAGATTATAAATGTCATGTATGTGCACAGTAGAAAAAAAATAAGGATTCAGAGTAAGATAAAGGAAAAATGAAAATCACCCATAACTCTACCACCCAGAGATAACTATTGTTTAACATTTTATCTTATTTTCCTTCAGTTTTTTTTTTTTCTTTGAGACAGAGTCTTGCTTTGTTGCCCAGACTAGAGTGAGTGCCGTGATGTCAGCCTAGCTCACAGCAACCTCCAACTCCTGGGCTCAAGCGATCCTCCTGCCTCAGCCTCCTGAGTAGCTGGGATTACAGGCATGCGCCACCATGCCTGGCTAATTTTTTCTATATATATTAGCTGTCCAATTAATTTCTTTCTATTTATAGTAGAGATGGGGGTCTCACTCTTGCTCAGGCTGGTTTCGAACTCCTGACCTCTAGCGATCCTCCCGCCTCGGCCTCCCAGAATGCTAGGATTACAGGCGTGAACCTCCGCGCCTGGCCTCCTTCAGTTTTTTATACATTTAAAATTTGGGATCACCTTGAATTCAACTTCTTGGGTTTGATCCAACCACTCAGGAACTCTGCATCTTTAGAACTGGGATACTGTTGCTATGCACTTCATAAGATTGTTATGAAGATTGAACTACAGAGTTGCCATTAGTATGTATTATTGTAGATTTGTTTCCTGACTTAAAAAAGGTATCTATTAAAACAGGAACATTTTTCTGTGGCATTTTTCTTGGAAAGAATGTTTTTAAATGGCTATATAATAATTCATTGTATCGGCCAGTGGTGACAGTAGTGTTTTTTTGATTATATTTTTTAAATTCAGGTAATAGATTTACATGGTTCAAAAAATACGTAAAATGGAGAGTAAAGTCTCACTCTCACCATGTATTGTGTGCCTGCTCTGGATGCAGTTTCCTCATTTGTGAAGTAAGGGTTTTATTATAATTAGGTGATTTCTAATGTTTGGATTTAATATTCTCTTCTTTGGCTCTTAACATTGTGGTGGCTACTGGCCCTGGTACCTTTCACCCAACAGTGACTGTAGGCTGGGGCATAGAGTCTGAGAGGGAGGAGACTTGAGAGTAAAAGCTGGAAACACGTGGAAAGTGGAGCAGAAATACAGCAGCCCTTGTGTGAAGGGCTGACGGCATGGCACAGGAATCTGCACTGTCAACTTTATCCGTCTGAAGCAATTTGGGTAACCTGAGATTAAATGTATAAGAGTCATATGACGGAGGTTTTTCTCTGTTTGTCAAGATCCCTTGCAGTTTATCTGGAGTTAGCTTTTGAGTACATATAGTTGACAAAGATGTGTTATTGAATTAATTTTCTAGGGGATGGAGGTAAAGTTCTGTGGCAGACATTCCAATTTTGGTGTCTGAGATGTATATATATATATGTATTTTTGCATTTTTCAGACAATAGATGATTTGCTGCGATGTGGAATTTACTTCAAATATTTCAACATTGCAATGATAATTCTTTGCATTTCTTAGATGTATATATGTATTTTTGCATTTCAGACAATAGATGATTTGCTGCGGTGTGGAATTTGCTTTGAATATTTCAACATTGCAATGATAATTCCTCAGTGTTCACATAACTGTAAGTATGTTTTGTTTCTGTGAGTTCAGTAAATTGTGATATTTACATATGGTAGTGTCAATTTAACAATAAAGATAAGTGCGTTAATTTAACAATAACTATAAGTACATATATTTATTTCTCACCTTGAGCTCCTCTATCTTGAAGTTTTCGCAAGGTCTTTTTCCACCACCTCTCTCTTGAATATTAAAGTTTTTAGAAGGCCCCCATATTTTCTACCACCTTCCCCTTGGATATTTTTATGCTGTTTGTAGCATTTATGGCAATAAAGGTGTGGTCGTGCTATGTGGCTTTTTATTTGTCAAGTGCTTTTAGATGTTAAGTTTCAGAATTTTTGTTTAGGATAACAGATAGGTGGTTCAACCAAGTAGTACTTGGTGTATAATTTCAAAATTTAAAAATCTGTAAGAATAAGAATATTTTCCCAGTGGAAGAATTCCACCACTGAAGAGTGTTATGGACAGTTTTATAACTTAACTGCTATGTAATGCTGAGAAGACCCATACTGGAATTTGCTTTACTTCTCTTTTTGAGTCAGGTATATAAACAGTTTTAATACTGTAGCTTGAGGCATTTAGCATATAGGGGTTAGCCTATCTTTGTTCAGGAGCTAGCCAGCATCCAGTTTATGAATTCTTTAGGTTTGTGGTCTTTCTTGTCCTCTATTTTCAAGTTGATTTGTCTTGGAATGTTAAAAAAACAATCAAGTTAGGCCTAAAAAATGGTTTTAGTGGGTAGAAGCTTTGGTGGAACAGTTTCTGTAGAGAAGACCTGAGAGGATGGCGGTGGTGGCCACATCAGTGTAGGCTTTGGAGATGTGCTTAGGCTTAACTCTTGACTCTCCACTCAGCAGGTGGAGGAGTGTGCAGTTGCCTGACACTTCTTCAGATGTAAACGTCTGGTCAGTAATCCCTACATTAGAAAGTGGTGCTGGGAATTAAGTGTGCAGAAGTCAGCGTCCGGCACATTATGGGTGTTCAGTAAACGTTCATTTCCTTCTAGGCCAGATTCACATTAAAAACCGAGATAAATTTTAGGTACAGTTTCTAAATGTGTTTTAACATTATCTTTATTTAAATATACTATACATAAAATACAATACATCCATTTTAAGCCCTTTAAAAAGTGTCAACGAGTTTTGACAAATATGTGTATCATGTGACCACTACAATTAAGTACTGAATATTTTCATCATCTGATAAATTTCTCCCCACGTGAGTCAGTATGGCCCCAGCCAACTATGTGTGGTCTATTTCTGGACTCTTGTTCCACTGGTCTGTATGTCTGTCCTTGTGGCAGAGCCACACTGTCTTTGTTACTGTTTAGAAGCCAGACGTGGTAAGCCCTCCCTGTTTGGTTTCCTCTAGTGTCTGAGTTGTGCTGTGCTTGCGTCACTGCTTCCTTAGCCCCTTGAAGTCAGGAACCTTCCCTCATACACTGTTCTTTTCTTCGTGCTTGCCATACAAATGCTTGTTAAATGTGGGATGATGGAATCGTTTACAGAGTTAGGATATAGAAATCCTGATTTGATATGTTGGAAATATTTTATTTCTTAACATGTGTTTGTATCGAATTTCAAAATACGTATTTTCGAATGGAAGGCAGTAGAGATATCTAGCATATTTGTACAGTACCTGGCCCAGGTCTGGCATGCGTGTTTCCTGTGTTTTACAGGTAGAGTACACACAGTGATGTATGTTGCTCATGGATTTGTGATGTCCTAGGGATCATTATAGTTGCCATATTTTCTTCTCCTAAACATACTGTTTAATTACATGTATAAATCTGCATAGATTAGAGGTACTAGAAATTTAAGGCTATAATGATATACCCTAGATGATGGATATATCTTAGGGCTTAAGGCAGATTTTGTTAGAAGTCAGATTTCTGTGTTATTAATATAGCTTAATTAACTTGTTATGTTGCATTTTGTGTTTTTGCAGACTGTTCTCTCTGTATAAGAAAATTTCTATCCTATAAAACTCAATGTCCAACTTGTTGTGTGGTGAGTTTTTCTTTTTCTAACTTATTGATTGATTGGTGTAAATATTTCTGCTTTATCTACATGCAAAAGCCCATGGGAAGATGTGTAGTTATCGAAGTACTTCTAAAGTACATGTAAGGAGAACAGGGCTTTGTTGAATTTTTCATTAAGATTACTCATAACCTAAATGTATTTTAGGAAGTAAAAGTTAATTTTAAGATCAGGATGTAGCACTCTTTAATACTTATGACCTATGACCAATAAAAAATGTTCCCAATTTTTTATTGTTTCTCACCTTTGGCAGAAACTCTGCTGGTATGATTATTCATTCCATTGCAAAGGACTGGGATAAGTGTTTGTGCAGAAGGCAAAGATTTATGGCTGTTGGGCTTTCCCAGCCTAACTGGTAGCCTTACCTCTTTCCCCAACCAGATCTTCAGGGAAAACACTGGGAAACTTGTCGTTATAGTTTCTGAAACCTTTCAAGTAGTAGGAACAGGTGGAAACGTAGATTAAAAGGGAAATGAAACGTAAGCGGGAATAAAATGAGACGAGGCAGTGAGATCTAACAGAAAGGACGTTGGGGCTAGCTACAGGGTTTGGCTAGTTTGGCCGCTTCGGTAGGTGTGTAGTGTCAGGACGTCGTTAAACTCATCTGAACTATTTCCAATGTAGGAAATTGTGCAGTTTGTCCCCCAAACCTAAGGCCTTTAAACGATGCTATGCTGCCTTTGTCAAGATGATATGAGGTAAACTGTGTATTCATGCTAAATAAGTACTGGATTTGTCATCCTGAAAACCAATCTTATTTTTAAACTCTGTATGAACACTTGATGCCTCTTCCAGTGTTACTACTTAAAAGAGCATCTCTCTTCTGTTTTTCAGGAGAAATTTTTGGGAAAGCTGAGTGCTGGCATTTTGAGGAAAGATTCTTGCTCATGTTAGGTTTTGTCTTAGTGCTGAGTACATATGATTTTAACAGATGCTTTGGAGAGCTTTTATCAGACTTCCAGTCAGCCAGCAGATTCTGATTCACTATTTTAAAATTCCACGTTAGTGCGAGATAGATGAAATTTATTTTGAGGCTTTCCTGGAAGACTTAGTGGGATGGAGAGCCTCAGGAGGATGGGTCAGACATTTTCAAAAACAGGATTATGACAAGTTAATTATTGTTTTTGACCTTTCCATTTGTTTGTTTGTTTTTTTCCTAGACAGTCACAGAGCCAGACCTGAAAAATAACCGCATATTAGATGAACTGGTAAAAAGCTTGAATTTTGCACGGTATGATTTAATTTTGTGACTAACCTCTAACTACTTTTGCTTTTTATGTGTGTTCTCACTTTACTCTATGCATGTTTTGGAGTAAAAGAAGGGAAGTGACAATAGTCATTCACACATGAAAAATCTAATAGTAATAAGATTTTCTTCCTTTACCTAACAGAAATTCTCCTGTTATAAAGAACATTTAAGAGTCAAAATGCAGATTTGAGGACTTCTTTACTTTTGGATGCTGGGATACTCCTTGTGTATCTTGTATTTTACCTGCCCTAGCCCTAGAATCAACCATTTCTCTGAAGAGCTCCTTTTATTGGAGAATGTTATTTAGAAACCAGGAACTGGTGCAGAGTATGCTTGTTGCTACTGGGATGTCATTGCTTCTAGGCTCTCTAAGTGGACAGAGCTAGGTAATACATGTATGTGTACATGTGTGTGTGTTAACCCATGCATATGCACATATCTATAACTGGTTCTGTTATATATTAACCCATTAATTCTTAATCTGATTCACTCAGCATGTATTAAATGATGCGCCATGTGAAATATGTAGTTGCTTGTACTTTGTAAAGCTCAGAGATGTGCAGCTTTACCTCCTGGCTGTCAAATGCATGAATGTGTGAGTTTGGTTATCCAAAGGGATATTAAAAGGCATGTTTTGCCAAACCATATCATGAATTATTTTTAGTTAGGGTTAATCATACAAGTCAAGCAAGAATTTTTATTAAGAACATACCGTGTTTAGATAAGAGGTGCCTGTATGGTTAAGTACAGTTGTGTGTTGCTAAATAGTAGGGGTTCATTCTCAGATATGTGTCGTTAGGTGACTTTGTCATTGTGTGAATATTGTAGAGCGTACTTAAACAAACCTAGATACAGCTTACTATGTATGTAGGCTACATGGTGCAGCCTGTTGTTCCCAGGCTACAAACCTGTGCAGCATGTTATTATACTGAATACTGTAGGTAATTGGAAAACACAATGGTATGTATTTGTGTATCAAAACATATCTATACATAGAAAAGAAAGGTACAGTAAAAATATGGTATAAAAGGTTAAGAATGCTATACCTGTATAGGGCACTTACCATGAATGGAGCTCGGGACTGGAAGTTGTTCTGGGTGAGTAAGTGAGTGGCGAGAGAATGTGAAGGCCTAGGACACTACTGTGCACTACTGTAGATTTTGTAAGCACTGGATACTTAGGCCCTGTGAAGTTATAAAATAAATATCTTTCTTCAATAATAAATTAACCTAAGCTGACTATAACTTTCACTTTATAAACTTTTAATTTTTTTAACTTTTTAAAAATAATACTTAGCTTAAAACACAAAGATATTGTACAGCTGTACAAAAATATTTTCTCTATATCCTTATTCCTTAAGCTTTGCTCTATTTACATTTTTTTTTTTTTTTTTTTTACTTTTTAAACTTTTTGTTAAAATGAAGACACAAATATACACATTAGCCTAGGCCTACACAGGATCAAGAGCATCAAGATGTCCGTAGGTGATAAGCATTTTTTGGCTCCGTTATAATCTTATTGGACCACTACTGTGTATTCTGTCTGTCATCGAATGACAAGTCATTATGTGGCGCATGAGTGTATATGGCTTCCAGGCTTATTGGAACATTCTTGGAGGTACCTTGCATTCCTTGCAAAAGTATAAACATATCTCTTGCAATAGGATTGCACATTTTGTTGGTTTGCATCCTGAAAATGATCAATCCCAATCCCCATTTTCAGCTACTGATTTTTCCTGCAACACATAGGAACCAGTGCTATTTTGCTTAGTGTTTCCGTCAGGCTGAGAGTCACCACAGTTTATAACAGCTGAATCACTGTCATCAGTGATTCCTTGTCTGGTTTTATAGGTGAATCTTCTTCTGAACTGTTTGATGCTTCAGATCTGAGACAACGTAATTCTTTTTAAAACTGGTGAAACAGGTTTTGTTTGCTTTCTCTTATAATTTTCTACAGCCTGCCTTTTCTATGTTGTCCTTTTCAGAAGAAGAAAGTCCTCTTTTCCTAGGGCTTACCCATGATTCTCGGGTACTTTGCTGTTTTAAATCAGTGGTTCTTCCATTATTATTTCCATTCTGAATTTGCACAGGCTCTGGTCTCTTCTTTGGTGATCTTGATTGTACTTGAGAATGAGAAGAGATTTCTTCAGGGTGAGCAATACCACGATTCCTTAAGGTTCTGCCACAGAAGGATTCATTCAAGCTGTTTAAACCCACTGTTGATCTTGTAACAGGAGTAGACGGGGAAGCAGCCATGCTCTGGCAAGTCACTGCAACATGGCCATCATGATCCACTCGTTCGGAAACCTGCACAACCAAAGATCTGCCATTGTGCTAATATCAGCTCTTTTCCTTACATCCTGAAGGAGTTGGAGCTGTGATATAGAATAGAGCTCACGCATCAGGGTTTCACACTCTCAGCTTCAGCCATGGAGAACCCGAGAACCTCCTAAATTCCTTCAGCTGAGTTCTCCCCACCTTGAGATAGACAGGATCCTGTAGACGTGTTTCTTAAAAGCCTGATACACTTTTTAAAAAGTGTTTCTCCTGATATTTGATTCCCAATCATCTGTATTTATCTGTCATCATTGTTAATGTCCATGTTACATTGAGACTTCAGGTGTTATTTATATGGTCGTACCAGCACAACTTGATGGTATCTTTCGCGTGGGTCCGGGCACTATGGGCCACCTGGGGAGGTGCTGCGGCCGTGGCCGCCGTCAGGCCCCACCACGGCCCTTGCTCCCGTGGTCGCTGGCAAGGGAAGCCCCACAGCGGTGCCGCCGGGCCTATGTCTTTACAAATGAATTTATTGGCTGTTTGATTTTCCTCTTGAGACAGTAAAGTTGCGTCTCAAAGTGTATTTTTTTCCTCGTCTGATGCTAAAAGCATAACAACCTCCCTGCTAGGAAACAGATGTTTTTTGAAGAGAGGTGATCAGTATCTTTAGGTTCACAGACCTTTTGGTAACTTAAATTGAGGCCTTGGAATGGTTGAGCTCTCCTCTTCCCTCCCTCCCTTCCAAAGGAATAGGCTATTTAATCATTCATTATACCGTGTTTCCCCAAAAATAAGCCCTACCCATAAAATAAGCCCTGGCAGGATTTCTAAGCATGTGCATGATAGAAGCCCCACCCCAAAAATAAGCCCTAGTGACGGACGTGGCTATGCAGTGCATCTGCACAACCCATGCATTTCGTCGAGGACCACAGTGTGGTCCTTTTCCTAAGGTAGGGCCTTTGTGGGGTCTCACGTGGGTGTCTGTGGTTCTCACCAAGGTTTCCCAGCTTTGGCTGGGCTCAGACAGCAACGATTCTCCAGCGCTCACCTTGGAATCTCAGTTTGCCAGTGTCTGCTTCCTGCTACATCTCCTGTGCTTTTTTGTCTAACCTTGAGCTGCCCTGGAGATGAGCAGGAATGAATTAGAATATCTTTGCTGCCTTTCTGTAGCAGCCTCATGCCAAGTACCCTGTCCCCCCAGTCCTGACAACCTTTGCCAGAACTCTGACCCCTCTTTCCTCTGCCCAGTGAGAGGAAAAGTTCCTGTTTGGACTTTAGTTCAATACTCCCCTCCTGAAAGATGCTTCCAGGGTAAAATCTTGGTGGCGGGGGGGATGTTGGATCATTTCATGTGTTTCTTTTCTCAGGGATCACAGCCTTTTGTTGGTTTCAGTCCAGTGCTATGAACAGTTATTTTATATGTTTTACCCAGATTTTAGAGTTATTTATGGGTAGAGAGTAAGCCTCATATCAGCTCTTCTCCATGGACAGAACCTGATGTCCCTCCATTTTCTTTTGTAGGCACATTAACTGCCTTTTAAGTCAGATTTATTGCTTTGCATTTTATTCTAGAAGAAACACTTTGCTTTGGTTGTTATTGTGGTGTAAGTCTTATATGTCAGAGAAACAAGTGTTGATTAGGAACGCAGCCTGTGGCAGTTAATTTGTCATACTTAATCTGAAATCTTAGTTATCAGTTGTGTTTTTTATGCTTCCAGGAATCACCTGTTGCAGTTTGCTTTGGAGTCACCGCCCATATCTCCCGCATCCTCCTCTTCAAAGCACCATGCTGTCAAAGCGCACACTCCTGTGGCCTTCAGGCATTCTTTAAAGCAGGGGAGCAAGTCAATGGACACTTTCTTGATCAGAGAAACGGGTAGTTCTACGTCAGAGTTGCTGATAAGAGAAAATAAAAGCAGATTCAGCCCTCGAAAAGAGGCAGGCACTACTGCAGAGACCGGAGAGACACATTCCCTGGGAAAGATGGCTCCTGGCTCCTCAGATGCTCGTGGTCCCGAGTCGCCGTCTACCTCCGCTTTGAAACTAGTTACCAAAGGTAGGGAAGCATCTTCTTATGTGTGTTTCTTACTCAGGGGCGGTCTTCTTATCCACACGGCACAATAAGTAGGTAGCATTTTTGAGGGGGAGAGGAAAAACGAGATTTCACCTTATTGCATTCTCAGAGATTATTGTAGTCTGTGCTTCTAGGTATGTTGGATATCTTTCTCTGTCTGTCTCTGTCTCTCTCTTTTTCGCTCTCTCTTTCTCTCTCTCTCTCTCTCTCTCTCTCTCTCTCTCTCTCTCTCTCTCTCTCTCATAGGGTAGGAATTCAGCCTGCAAAAATGAAACAATTTTTATTAGTTCATACTTAACGTATGGCAGTAGCTTTCTATATTTTAGCTTTTAATCCTTCTTCCCCCAATTCAGCATAGCAGGTCCTGTTTAATTATAAAATGCTCTTTTCATCTTTTATGTCACCACTTGAATGCCTCCGTGCTGTTCTTCCTGACATTCAAAGCCTTTGATGATTCGAGCCGTGCCTAGCCATCGCAACCTTGTTTCACACCTCTCCCTCTCAGATATCCTGCTCTGACCAAGCCCATCTCCCCACTGTTCCCCCAGCATGCCCAGGGATTGGTGAACTTCAGCTTGCAGGCCAGACCTGGCTTGCCACCTGTTTTCGTAAATAAAGGTTTATGCACCCTTTTGTCTACATGTTGTCTCTGACTGCTTTCATGCTGCGCTGGCAGAGCTGCACACATAAAAGGCAGTATGACAGGTAAAGCCTAAATCCTTCACTAAGAACATTAGCCAATCCCTGGTCTATGTCTTTCCAGTCTCTATCCAGATCTAACTGTTCTTTGGCGATGTGAGGAAACATTGATATCTCACGTCACTAAGGTGCTATAGCACTTGTTTTCTGGACTGTGTTATATGTCATTTGCTTAACTGGTGCTTGTGTAACCTTTTGTTTCTGTGTCTTTTCTTGCCATTGAAGTTCTGAGCATCTTTTAGGCAGAAACTGTCTTAGACATGTTTGGTATACGCATACTATACACAGTGCAGAGATGTTAGTGCTTATTAAGTTTAGATTGAAATTGGTTTATTAGTACTCACATGTTTACATTTCTTAAGGATATATAAAATTCACTTACGTTCTCTATTATGTCTCATCCTTGGTCAGTCTTTTTTTTTTTTTTAACCAATTGACAGTTTTTGTTGTAGTGTTATTAGCTTGATAGTAAACTGTTTTTCTCGTAGCAGAACATTTTTGAAATCTTACAACGAACTATAACCTGCAAAGCAGATAAAATTGGCCCTGCTCTGTTAAAATAGGGATGGAGGGCCTAGAGATTGTGCTATTCTACCTGATCTCCCCCTTAGCCACTGGCTATTAGCCAGGGTGGTTTCTAGGCCTCAAGATACCTGCACAGATCTCTGCAACTTCATAAAACACTTTGAGAATGATTGCATTTCCTAACTTTAACATTATATGTGAAATTACAAATGAGAGCTAAATTAACAAACTTGTGGGCAGGCATGGTGGCTCACACCTATAATCCTAATACCCTGGGAGGCCGATGAGGGAGGATTGCTTGAGGCCAGGAGTTTGAGATGAGCCTAAGCAAGAGTGAGACCCCATCTTTATAAAAGAAAATTAGAAAAATTAGCCGCGTGTGGTGGTACACACCTGTAGTCCCAGCTACTCAGGAAGCTGAGGCAGGAGGATGGCTTGAGCCCAGGAGTTTGAGACTGCAGTGAGTTATGATCACACCACTGCTCTCTAGCCAGGGCAACAAAGTGAGACCCCATCTCAAAAACAAAACAAAACACAAACTTGTAGCCGTTGACAAAATTGAGCAGTCGTCGGCCCAACCCAGTAAATGCGTTAATTTAGCTGCGCCCATCCCCTGCCGCACCCCCAGGCCAGTGTGCCTTGCGCAGGTTGTCGCCGTTGCTTCTGTGCTAAACATGGGTAGGTCCTAAGTCTTGGGAAAATGGAAGGTTAGTTTTATAGTTTGGTCACACCTTGGTAGAGAAGGTTTAACCAAAGCATTTTCTGTTAAACTAATTTCCAGACTTATTTGCACCTCTTCCTCTAGACCCAGGACTCTAATGGTGTGACATCCCACAATTTAGCCCTCACCTAGTTACCAGCCCGTGCCACTCCTGTTACCCTGATGGCTCGTTCTTTTTCTTTTCTGCTTTTCTCAGTGCATACTGGATTGGGATTCTTTTTTACCTTAATCGCCGAAAGTGACACCTTACATTATTTTTGCCCTTTCTGCAACTAATAAAGCCTCTTTTTCTCTTTTTAAAAAAATGCAGTGGATTGCCCTGTTTGTGGGGTTAACATTCCAGAAAACCACATTAATAAGCACCTAGACAGCTGTTTATCACGTGAAGAAAAGAAGGAGAGCCTCAGAAGGTAAGAAAGCTGAGCATAGCCATTGACCTGCTGCAGGTGTCTCTTGTCCTTTATGAACTTAAATACAGTATTCATTTTGTCTGGGTGACAGTTGTCATATTACCTCTCTCACTTGCTGCTTCCGTTAATCCTGTGGGCGAGCTCTTTCAATCCCTCTCCTTTTGTTCTTTTCTCAAGTCCTACTTTGCCAAATATCATTAGCTGTATTGAATCTTTGAACTGCCACTAAACTTTGACTTAATGAGAAATTAGTAACTTAGGATTCAATACTTTTTAAACTTCTTTTCTTCTCATAAAGCCCTTTGGCCAAAGAAGGCAAGGTTAGACTCTGAGTATAGAACATATAAACTCTTTCTTTGGTCCTTAGGATGTTCAGAAGTTTTAAAATTTTAAATAATTTTTCAAGAATTTATTTATTTTTGACTAGGCAATTATATACACATGATATAAAATGGTATAAAAGGGTATGTATGAAATATAATGTTCCCCCCCACCCCAAGCCACCCACATGACATAACTAATAAATCGTCAGCTCAGTATTTGCACCTGAACTGCAGTGCTATTCTATCTCCCTTGTCCATTAAAGTGACAGTGATTTCTTAAATCAGTCCACTAAGTTGTTCAGCAGTGAAATTTGAGTCAGAGTTAAATTGCAGGGTATTAAGGAATCAGTGGTTAATGAAGACAAACAGAAGATGCAAATTAGATGAGTCCAGCGATTAAGGTAGGAAGAGAGATGAAAGAGTAGTTTGGGAAAGGAGCGAACAGCAAGATCAAGGGAAGATTTTATTTTTAAAAATAGGGGTTGCCTAACCCTTCAGTCTCCTTCATTCCACTCTCTCCAAGGAAAGAGCAGCTAGTAAATGGAACAGAGTAGGGGCGCAAGAGATCAGAGTCTGATCGTGATGTTTTCCTAGCCAAGCAGAAAGGACTCTTCTTCTGAAACAGGAGGAGGGGGGAAGAGAATGGGCGATAGTTCAGAGATATTTGGAAACGAGGAAGGGAGCTGAAAAAATTAATGGTATCTGGGAAGCGGGGATGAATAGAATGATGGCAAGAGCCAATATGTTTGATCTGTTTTGAAGGACTTCGAAGAGTATTCTCCAAAAAACTGTTAATAAGGCAGAGCCATCGTATTACTTTCATGATTAAAGAAAAGGCATCACTTAATTCTTATGAATAGATTTAGAGTTAATGCAGGTCCGAAGGGACCTACGCATGCTGTTATAGCTTAACAAAAGCTGACGTAAAACACGGCGGTGCTTTCTTAATTTGTGATGGGGGACGTACTTGAGCCCAAACCTGCGTCGGTCTTGCATGCACAGCACTTCCACCTAGTGGGTAAATTTGTAGATGAGAATAAATGTTAGATTTTTAGGTTGCTTAGTTAGTGAAGATTTGGAATAGATGAAACTGGATACTCGTAAGGGTTATTTCCCATAAACTGGGGGAGTCTGATGACCTGCTTTTCTCTTTAGGAATATTTCTTCCTAAAGAATGAGTTGGGAATGTAGAAGCTGAGTATTTTCTCCTTGAAGAGAGGAATCTGAAATGATAATCTTGCTTGCAATCCTGTTTTTCTGATGTATCCATGATATTTCTGACACATTTGGCATTGTGAATTTATCCGGAGACAGACCTCGTCCATGTGTGACTAAGTTCTAATAGTGGTTCCAAATCCTGCTCCAAAGATTACTACTAGTTGTGCAGTAGCACAACTTAGAAGCTCTGCCTTTTGTATTGCCCCCTTAGTGTATTAAAGACTCTGAGAATTCTTGTATTAGGGATAAAAATTTGTTTAATCCAGTAATTCCTAAATTTATTTGACCTCAACACCTTTTTGTCCTTGTCTGGCAAAACTGGTATTTGTGGTGACGCATTGAGGGAAACATTGAGCCACATCTCTTTTTAGCTGTATCATGCCCCTGGGGTTTGGTTACATAGAACTGGCCCTCCCAGGCTGGGTGCGGTGGCTCATGCCTGTAATCCCAGCACTTTGGGAGGCCGAGATGGGAGGATTACTTGAGGCCAGGAGTTTGAGACCAGCCTGGGCAATACAGGGAGATGTCATGGCTACAAAAACATTAAAAAAAAAATTAACCAGGTGTGGCAGCACTCAGCTGTAGTCCCAACTGCTCAGGAGGCTCAGGCAGGAGGATCCCTGGAGCCCAGGAGTTTGAGGTTGCCGCAGCCTGAGAGACAGCGCGAGAGAAGAGGCCTTGCCAGTTGTTGAGTCTCCTCCCCAGGGTCCTGACGGGCTGTCCCCAGGATGTAGGTGGTGGCACTGACCCATTCTGTGCAAAATCACGTCAGAGTTGATCCAGAGAAGGCACTCTTCCTTTGATGCCCCCAGATTCTCAGGCACCTTAAATGTGTTACTTAGTTTTACTAAATCATGGAAGAAGGATCAATGTTATTTTTATGTTTGGGGAAACATTTATCAGGTGGCATATTTTAAGATTCTTTTTTTTTTTGAGACAGACTCTCACTTTGTTGCCCAGGCTAGAGTGAGTGCCGTGGTGTCAGCCTAGCTCACAGCAACCTCAGACTCCTGGGCTCAAGCGATCCTCCTGCCTCAGCCTCCCAAGTAGCTGGGACTACAGGCATGCGCCACCATGCCCGGCTAATTTTTTCTATATATTTTTAGTTGGTCAATTAATTTCTTTCTATTTTTGGTAGAGACAGGGTCTCGCTCAGGCTGGTTTTGAACTCCTGACCTCGAGCAGTCCTCCCGCCTTGGCCTTCCAGAGTGCTAGGATTACAGGAGTGAGCCACCACACCTGGCCATATTTTAAGATTCTTGATAGAAATTGTCGATCTCTGGTGCTGGTTTTCACTGTACATGCCAATGAACAATAAAGTTCTTCATTAGAATTTTACAGTCATAAATTTAATCATCTATCCTTGATAAAATAAATGTTTTAGATACAGGCTTAATGAGTCCTCCCTGCCTGTGTGCTTGAATAAGCACCTACAAAAAGATTCAGCTGTTACTACCTGCTGTGATTTTATTTTGCCATAATTTTATCAGTCTTGTATAGTCCAATGGGCCATGATTATAAGAAGAGCAATTTCCAGAAAAATATAATCTATTGAAGGTTTGTAGTTCTGTTCACAGTTCAGTAGTTATTTCTGGCTTTTGGACTTTATTACTAGTACATAAAAAATAGTTTAGCTAGGAAAGGGCACTGTTGGTTAATTGAGAAATGTTTGGTTGTTTTCAGTCTATACTCGACTATAATATTACTCTAAATATGACCTTTGGACCATTTGCATCAGATTTACCCTGTAGAACTTTGTTAAAAGTTTAGATTTTAAGTTTCTGCTTCAGACCTGAGCCACAATTGGTAAATGGTGTGGGGAAGGGAACTGAGAATCTGCATTTTAAACAAGCGGATTCTGAGGCATGCCAACATTTGGGAAGCACAGCCTTATGGGAACTAGTCATATGTAAACCCTTTGTAAAAGCTTGCTTTTTGGATACACCTATTACTTTCAAGTTTGTATTAATTTTCACCTGAACCTTTGCTGCTCTCATGTTGAAATGATAGCAGTTCTAGTGACGCCCTGAGCACATTTTCATTAGGCACCTAATTGCCATCGTGCTGGGCCTCTGGCAGTGCACTCGGAGAGCCGTGCTGTCGTCAGATGGAATGGTTTAAAGCTCACAGTGGAGTTCCTGCTTATGAAATTGCTCAAGTCATTGATACTTTTAGGTAGCTTGAATTCCAGTCCACTTTAAGAAATAATGTTTATTAACTGTCCGTTATGGAGAGAGAAGGAGAAAGTAATTTAATATGGCTTTGTTATATTTGAAATTATTTAGTGCTTATTCACTGTATTAATTATGTAAATAGAATGAAAAGCTAGGTGGCGATTTTGCTACTGCACTTC
>VSMD01037750.1:0-32047 GCA_008750895.1 Mirza zaza
TGTCCTACAAATTTTAGAAGGAAAAGAAATGCCCTACTGGCAATCTCAGTAAAATGAAGTGGTGTGCGCATAATCAAATCAAAAGAATGGACTTTTTCAAGCAGATTTTAATATGCCTTTATTGTATTTACATTAGCTTCTGGGGTTAATTCGAAAGTCTTGCTAATAATAGCTTTTATATAAAATTGGTTGTAAGGGGAGAGGTAGTTATTGTCTCAGGCTAATTATGATCAAGCGCCATAATTTCACAGGTAGTAAATCAATGTGCATACCATTTGTTTGAGTAGTTCCTTCAACCCAGGCCTTGGTCTCAGGACCAGGTGGCCCAGCAGAGTGGCTGTCCCGCAGGCTGCCTGGGCACTGGCACATTGTGTGTATTTTAGAGTTTTGACGTGGTCAGCAGGGCTGGCCAGATCCAGGACTCATTTTTACATTCTTCCATGAAAAAGTGGATTCAGATTAGGATTAGCCTTACTAATAAGCACCCCGGAAATAATCAGCCACCTTTCCTGAGGCTACATTTCTCATGTAATGTCCTTGTTCAGAGCATGTGACTAATCACAAAGCTCTGATAAAGTAGTGTGTGTTCAACGTAAATTATAAACTGGATGTTGGGCTGACATTTTGGCCTGTTAGAGCTAAAACAGGTATTTCCAGCTTAGTCAGATCAAACTTGTGGCCCTGTGAATCCTTTTGCAAGTCTGTAGCTAATTCGTCATCTAAATTTCAGTAGCTTCTCTTCTCCAGATCAGGATAAAATGGTGAACTTCAAGTAGTCTTTGGTTATTCTCATTGCCTTTAAGTAGATAAATAATAAACTTCTCAAAGACTCTACTTGCCCATTCTTGTCCTTTTCCAAACAGACACACTCTTGCCATAGTAGCCTATGTCAGTGTTTATCATTCTTACAGGTAAGTTCTCCCTTAAATCCAGCCATGGTCTCTCCTGTTTTAATTCCATCTCCCCTTTGACTTAAGTCTTTAGAAGTCACGGACAGACCAGGCACAGTGGCTCACGCCTGTAATCCTAGCACTCTGGGAGGCCGAGGTAGGCAGATTGCTCAAGGTCAGGAGTTCGAAACCAGCCAGAGCAAGAGTGAGACCCTGTCTCTACTAAAAATAGAAAGAAATTAATTGGCCAACTAAAAATATATAGAAAAAGTTAGCTGGCCATGGTAGCTCATGCTTGTAGTCCCAGCTACTCAGGAGGCTGAGGCAGAAGGATCGCTTGAGCCCAGGAGTTTGAGGTTGCTGTGAGCTAGGCTGATGCCACGGCACTCTAGCCCAGGCAACAGAGTGAGACTGTATCTCAAAAGAAAAGAAAAGAAAAGAAAAGAAAAGAAAAGAAAAGAAAAGAAAAGAAAAGTCACGGAGAATATTTGTTTGACATCCCATCCATAAAACTCTCCAAGAACTTGAAAATGGCAACCAAGGTCATTCGTAGGCTTGTCTACCATAAGATAAAACCTCTGATTCCTTTTGACTTTCCAGTCTGACTCCATTTCCCCCAAAAGAAGACTCCTGAATCCCCTGTGGTGTCTTCCTTCTTTATTAATTGTGATGATGTACTGTTAGGATGCAGTCAGGGGTGAATTATCTCTCAAAATGAAAGTCTGCAGGCAGGTGGCTCCAGACCAAGCAGACCATCAAGGATCTCTCTGCAGTCTTTAGCAGGTTGGGGATGTCCCGCCTCTCGTTGCAAGATGTCTGCAACAGTCCCCGACATCCCATGCCATACAGTAATGCCCAGTGGAAAGAGGGATCTCCTCGCCTGAGTCTTTCTGTACTCTAAGAGAAGCCTTCCCCCACAGCTCCCAGACCTCACTGGCTAGGATCGGGCCACAGGCCAGGGAATGAGCCTGCCAAGACTGCCTGGTCTAATCACCCTTCATATCCCCACGCCAGCCTGGCAAGGGGAGTCTTTCCTGAGCTCAAGGCCTTCAAACAAAATCAAGCCTGGATCACCAGCAAGGATAAATGGGACAGGAGCCATGATGGCTGTGAGCTGGCAATCAGCTGTGTTTGCCACAGGTAAGCAAAAATGGGGACCAAATCTTTCTCCATATGGTTCAAATATTAACAGTAGCACAACAAAATAAGTGACTGCTAAGAGCCAGGTGTTGTGAGCGCTAGCAGGTACACAAAGGTGAATGACACGTGGCCGTTGACCTTCGGGTCTAGCAATCAAGTTGGGGAGAAGACACATCCCATATAATTTCAAAATTGTATAGTGAATGATAAGGGGAGGCAGGGCGGAGTGTTCTGGAAACACAGAGAAGGAACCCTTAGCTCAACAGAGGGGTGCAGTTCCCAGGGAGAGGCCAACTGGGCTGGCTGTAACTGCTGAGAATGAGTTAGGTTAAGAAAAACAAGACTTGGGAAGAACTATGAAGTATGTGACTCCTGAATTTCTCATCTTTGTATAGCTCTTCACATTTTATTATTATGGCTCATCTAAAGTTGATGAAATAGAAAACCCTTTCAAGCCTTGAGGGTGGTGTGAATTTCAAGGGTCATTTCCCATGAGTTCATTTTTTCACATTTTCTGTCTGGATGAAATCCATTTTATGATCAGTGAATTCCATATTTAAACAAGGAAGCCACTCATCTAATAGGAAAATGTGTGAGGGAGAAAATGAATGCAGTTTGGATCATCATGATGTCACTGGCTCTGTAAATGGGCTTGTTTTTAAGTATTATAAGAAAATTTCAGTAATTTGGATGGAGGAGGAATCAGAATGAATGAAAGTCTGTCATTTAGAATAGTTAAAAGACACAGTTTTTATCACTTTCACTTACGCGTATCTTAGGATAAGGAAGAGTTGCTAATGAGGAACGTGTGTTAAATATATATGAATTATGTCCTTAGCATATTCACAATCTCCCTAAAAGTGTTCTCGGAGGGCAAGGGACACTGGAAAACAAGCTGTTCTTTTCTCTTGTGTGTTTCTTTCTTTTTTCAAGTCTTTACATGATTTACACTGCACTAGAAAAATTTGCTTAAACAAAAATAAACTTTAGCTTATCTCTATTGAGTTTATTAGAGAATTATCAAAACATAAAAAAGAATTGTTTTTTTAAATCTTAGATGCATCACTGGAGTTTTATATGCATGCTTTCACACAAGACTTCAATCCTTCTCTTATAAAACAATAAGAAAAAGATAAACATTCCAGCAGATGCCCAGGCAAAAGATAAAATCTGCATTTTATCATTTTGCTTTGTCCCTTCTCTTCCTGATTAGAACTTAGCTCTCCCCAGTAATGCTGCCATTGGATCAGTGTGGAAAGCCAAATTGAGATGAAGGGCAGGCTCTGGGAATAAATAAATATGTAAAGGAAAACCTGTTAAAAAATTTAAAAAAGGTAACAGGTAATTCAGGGCAACAAATCATATAAAATAAATTCCTTAGTAATCAAATAAATGAAAATTACAACTAGGTATCACTTGTCAAATCGGCAAAAGTTTTTATAAAAAGTTGAATAAATAAAATGCTATGCCCAGGGCTGGTAAGAGTATGGAGGAATGAGCAATGTTTTATCCTGTATACAGAGATGTATATAAAAGGATGTTTATTTCAGCAGTTTGGGGTTCTAGCACAAAATTTTAAATCAAATGTTCATTAATAGAGAACTAGGGGCCAGGTGTGGTGGCTCACACCTGTAATCCTAGGACTCTGGGAGGCCAAGGTGGGAGGTTTGCTTGAGGTCAGGAGTTTGAAACCAGCCTGAGCAAGAGCAAGATCCCATCTCTACTAAAAATAGAAAAAATTAGCCGGGCATGGTGGCACATGCCTATAGTCCCAGCTACTTGGGAGGCTGAGGTAGGAGGATCACTTGAGCCCAGGAGTTCGATGTTGCTGTGAGCTAGCCTGATGCCAGGTCACTCTAGCCTGGCTGACAGAGCAAGATTGTCTCAGGAAAAAAAAGGAAAAAAAAAAAAAAAAAGCCTGGAAGGATATATCTGAACCATCAATGTGGCAGCCTCTAGACAGTGGTGGAAAAATGTTAAGATTGCAGAAAACTTCACTTTCTCTGTACTGTTTCATTTTGCACAGCAAGGAAAACATAAATTTTTCCACCTGGGAAAAAAAGTGAAAAAAGAAAGACTATCCAGCCCTCCCACTCCTGTCTGCATGACATGCTCCTGTCTGCTCCATGCAAAAACAAGGGTTTGGCTCCACCGCTCACCTGGGGCTTCTAAGCTTACTCTCCTGATTTCCCTTTTAAATCCCATCTGCAGGGAAGCCTTTGTAGTCAGAGTGGGATAGGTGAGAAATCTCTCCTAGGATCCAACTCATCTACCTGAGTCTTACCCAACTAGAAAAACTGGAAAATAAAAATCAAAAACAGAATGTTCAAACAAGACACTGAAAACTAGCCTAACCTGTAAGTGAAATCAACATCTTTTAGTGCACCACGGATTTGTACCAGGAGCTGGCAGCCGAAATGAAAGGAGCCATGGGCTGGAGACCCAGGCAAGGGCGCTCCCAGAGACCCCCTGCAACGTACCCCCCACTCTTTGAGCCTCCCTGTTTCTCTCATTCGATCATCATATCTGTTTCTCTAACTTGGGAGGCTGCTATGATAATCTGGTAGGGGCAGGAGGTGTGCCGTGGAAATGAAGGATGATTAACCAATGCGTAAGCCTGGAGGGGAAGGCTTGTATCATGGGTTCGTTATGAATATTGCCTGGAAAATTAGGAGAACCCAAGATGTTCATTAACCCTAATATGCTCTGATATTATTAAGAAAATGCTATGACAGCCCAATTCCAACAATTACTCTTTTCAATTACTTTTCATCTCAGGATATCAAAAACACTTAAATGTCACTTTAAGACTTGCATCCTGACAGTACAATAACAGGTGTGAATGGCTATTGGGCAACCAATATTATCCCTATGGATATATTTTGCAGTACCCTCCCCCCCCTTGAATAATGAGGATAAGACTTTGTTACTGGTGAGAGCCATTATTACAATTACAAATTTAAAAAAGGCAGCTCAGCTATGTCTAGTGCTGAAGGAGACCTTAGAAAACAGAAACTCAGTGTAAAGTACAAATCAGCCTGGCAAGGTGGTGCGAGCCTGTAGTCCCAGCGACTCAGGAGGCTGAGGAGAGAGGATCCTTGAGCCCAGGAGTTCGTAGTCCAGCTTGGGCAACATAGTGAGACCCCCCTGTCTCTTAAAAAAAAAGAAAAAGAAAAAAGAAGAAGTAACAGGAGTTCGGAGCTGGTCTATCATGGAGAATTTTTTCTGGTGAGGAGTGTAGCGTCCTAAGGGGGACCATTGCTTGGCTCTGTAAGGGAGCTAACTGCAGAGCTGCTCAAGCTCAGCCTATTACCAAATAGAAACAAAGACGGTGACACAGCTTTTCAAAGGGGATCAGAGCCCAGAGACTAGGCGGTGACTCTTCTAACACCAACCCTTGGAGGTAGGAATCAAGGACAGAGGCGTCACAAACAACAGAACCCGAAAAACTCAAGAATACCAGTAACTGGGCCTCATCTGGCCATGGATATTTTTTTGTTCTTGTTTTTTATTTTCATTTCTTGTTTCTTTTTATTTTTTAAACTTATTTAGGAAAAATAAGCACTAAAACTAGAACCCCAGTACATAATTTTTGTGTGTATATTTGTGAGAATATAATTTATTCCTAACTCTGTATGTGTGTGTGTAATTATTCTATTATATGGAGTCGGCTCTTAGCTCATCCTTTTGTTATCTTCAGGATGCCAGGAAATAAAACAAAACTCTGCAGATGTTGCTAAAAAGATCCCCTCTGCACCAAGAAGTCCCCACATGACAGTAACCCTGAGTGGGCAGATCCTGAGGCCCCAATGCTGCCTGGGGGTTCAGCCTTCGCTCAGACCCACCCTCAGTCTGTGCTGGGTTAGACAAAGGGCTCGGGCCACAGCAGCCTTTGTTGTCGTTCCTTCAGCAACTCCTAGGACCCAGCTCTGCTCCATTTCGTCTAAAGAGCAGGCTGGAGTGGGAGAGAGGCAGGGACAGACATCACAGAGGATGCTGGAAAACAATGTTCCAAATTTGGGATAATTTCCCATTTATCTCACCTCCCCAAAAGGGACTTCTTTTGTCAATTAAAAACATGTTAAAAAAAAAAAAAGTGCAGGTTTGTTGTTGTTTTGAAGCGTTTGAACAGTTGAGTGTTTTCCCTGGGACTCAGTTTCAAAATCAACAACCTGACACCTGCCTGGAAAAGGAAAAATGGAGTCAGCTATGTCATCATCCGTCCTCAGCAGCAGTCCAAGCGAGAGGAATTCGCTCCTGGGTCCCCACTGCTCCCAGACAGAGGCTTGGAGATGCCTTAGAAGCCACCCCAGTCACAGGGAGGGAAGGCGAGAAAGGTCAAGTTGTTTGCACACTTGGTCATCTTACTATGACTGGGCCGGTAAAATTGTTTTCCTGAGAGCTTCTTGTTCATCTGGCTTTTAAATACTTATTATGCTTTTTTTTCCCTTTTTTTTCCCCTGAAGGGTGAGAGAGAAGCAAACTTTCCACAGTGTTAGCTGTCACGGATTTTTCCTCTGCAGGACAATCAGAGTGGCAGCAAGGTGGTTCTCAAACGTGTGGTTTATTTATAAACATATCTGGAAATAGTTTAAAAATAAAAAATGCCAAGGGTGAGGCTGGGTCAGAGTCAAGTCCTGAGAGGTAAGCTGTTTATTCTGGGCGGCAGCGTTAGCACCCGCCACAGGTAGTCGGAGAGTGATTTAGGGTCAAGTGGAAACGTTCTGGCTATACTTCCCTGCAGTTTCAGAGTCAAGAGAGTCTGGGTCCCAGCTTGGGTGCAAGCTGAGCTGAGTTGCTCTGTGCTTCCCGAGACAAATGCTGACGGGGGAGTATTTAAAGAACGGCTTGGCAGTCACCGTGCCCCAAGCCCTCACCTTTATTTCCTCTGCTTTCTTCCTTTGTGCTGCCTCTGTCTCTGGCTAGGACACACGCAGACAGAGGAGGAGACAGCAGAGGATGGGGAAGTCGTTAACGTGACTAACGTGCCCTTCCCAGGTTCCCTCTGCCACCTCTCTATTCTTTCTGGTCTCTTCTCGCTATTCCATTCTACTCGGGAGTGTTGCTTCAGTTGCTTTAAGCAGGGTGGGGAGAGGATGTTTGGTCAAAGGGCACAGAGATGGGAACAGGAGAATCAAGGAGAGGAAATCAGGGACTCGAGATAAAGAAATAGAGCCAGGAGGGGGGAAGTAAATAGAAGCAAAGATGATGAATAAGACCAGGTACACAATAGACAGGGAGCAGAATGAAAAGGGAATGAGACACAGATATTGTCCTGCAGAGAGAAACAATTCAAAAATAGAAAAATGCAAGAAACCTGAAAACAAACAAACTTAGAAGCCCATACAGGAAAGCGAAAAACCAAATGGAAGTTAAGAAATAGAACCCCAAACAGGAAGGACGTCTGAATGAGAAATGTGATTGAGGGAAGGAACAGAGGAGCCTTTGTGTGTGTTTGTAGATTAGAGGGAAAACGACAGAACAGAGAGAATCCAAAAGTGTTTATTCCTTGCACCTGGCAAACAAAAAATTCATTATTTTTTAATCATGGAAGAAGTATCTCTAAGAGCACTGGGCCTTTCATGCCATCCCCCTGTCTCTCACTCATCTCGGTCCCTCAGGACTCTTTTAAAAGCCTAAGGAAACCCAGCACAAGGAAAACCAAATTTCCGCCCAGATGATTTTTATATAAAGTTTATTTTATAGAGGTAAGCCCTCACAGTCTTTAGAATTAGAGCTGGGTTACCTGTCCCAGGTAGTGAGTGATCTCAAGCTTTTTAGTCCCTATAAATCCCAGGGTAATCGACAAAGATATCTGGGTCCCTTAAAAACACAGATAAAAAATGAAATAATTATTTACATGACTCCCATTTGAGAAGCCTGCCTTACCATTAATAAGTTAGAGGTTGCCTTGTAAGTTTAAATAATTTAACAAATGGAGTAATAAAAAAAATGTAAGTAAAGCATAAACCGATAAATACAACACATACCCAGGAGAAGTAAAGATTAGTTATTTCATTACTGCAAATTGCTGTTACTAAACATTATGATAAATTACCCAAAAGATGCCTCTCTGCCCCTTTCTATAATTTCAGGTTATTAATTTTATTCACATACGAGTAATTTTTTTCCTTGTATGCCTCTCTTGCCCTGCTTCTCTAATGAGGAAACAGAAAAAAAAATGCAGCAGATAAAATGCTCAAATTGGGGCTGAAGCAAATGAAAAAAGATATCAGAAACAAATAACATTATCAGCTTTTAGCTCCATAATAAGCTCTTATTTATTTAGACTCTATTAATTTGGAATTTATAATAACTTGATTGGGATCTGGGCAGAAATTTTCCTTCCATTTAGCAAACCCTGTCTTGCTAAGTAGTGCAGAAGAATGATGTAAATGAGCTTACAAGGAGAATGTTTGAAATACATCTTTGAGCACTTCAGGCAATCCCTTATATATGAATAATTAATATAAGAATACATATCATTCTTATCCAATAATTATCTGGTAATTCAGAAGGAATTTGTTAGGTCACCCTGCAGAGTAGGAAGGTCTCTGAATAGCTCTGTGACCATAGGCAAGGCACTTAACTTTTGCAGCCCTTATTTTTCTTACCTGTAAAATTCGGTTGATAATACCAACTCTGGCTGGTTCAAGGGATTGTGATGAGCATGAAATGAGAGAATGGTGGGAATCCATTCTGAAATCCATAAGGTATTAGGAAAATCTATTTTATACAAAATGAGTTTAAAATTCATACTTTCTATTAATTCCATCCAACCTTCCCTCCAATAGTCTACGCCAGTGAGGTTTTTATGCTTTACACAGCTTCAGTGAAAGGAAATTCCATAATGAATTGCTATGTGTGTGTGACATACTCCACCCACAACAGATCCGTGTGGTCGTTCTTTGTGTTTTTTTTTTTTTTTTTTTGAGACAGAGTTTCACTTTATTGCCCAGGCTAGAGTGAGTGCCATGGCGTCAGCCTAGCTCACAGCAACCTCAAACTCCTGGGCTCAAGCAATCCTGCTGCCTCAGCCTCCCAAGTAGCTGGGACTACAGGCATGTGCCACCATGCCCGGCTAATTTTTTCTATATATATTTTAGTTGGCCAATTAATTTCTTTCTATTTATAGTAGAGATGGGGTCTCGCTCTTGCTCAGGCTGGTCTCGAACTCCTGAGCTCAAATGATCCGCCCACCTCGGCCTCCCAGAGAGCTAGGATTATAGGCTTGAGCCACCGTGCTGGCCGTTCTTTGTGTTTTGAGCACACTAAATACACTTAAGATGGAACAACTTTAGAAAGTTACTGTTTGTTATTGAAAGAGTCTAAGCATTGAAGTCTGACAGGCTTGGGTTCAAGTTCAAGATCTTCCACATACATGAGTTAGCTGGAACAATTATTTCTCTGAGTCCTAGAGAATTTTTTTATCTGTAAAAATAAATAATGCTACCAAGTTTATAGAATGTTTTATAAATACTAAAAGAGATAATGTGCATAGCACAGTACCTAGAACAGAAGAGGCACTTTGAATTGATCTCTATTAATATGAAAGATAAGTTATCTTGAAAGGATATTTGTTTTGGAAAAATACTCAAGACTCTTCGTTTTGAGTCTCTAGCCCCTGCTACAGCATAGCTCCCAAAATATGAAGCCAAAGAGAGAATCATGATAACAAAGTCCAGTTCTTTTGCACAGAAACAACCTTTATTGCTTTTAGTGAAATGTATGCTACAAATTATTAAAATAGTGTTCCCTCAATTCTAAGACATCTGCTTTTTCACATTTGAATGTTTTGGAAATTAGAAATGAGCTTTGCAATCATTGTCAAAATAAACATGTCCATCGCTAGATAGAGGAGCTGCTCAGAGGAATTGTCATTTGCTCTTAAGGGGTGAATTCAGCCAAAGCTTTCAGAAAAAAGGCTGTTCAAAGCCAGGAGATGTTGGTGCTTCAAAAACAGACATTTATACAAAATATCTGTCTGTCAAGCTCTTTCAAAATAAGCTGTTGAACTTCTTGTAAGATATAATCAAGGAAAAAAAATTAAGTTTCCAAATCAGGGGTGCTAAAGAGGTCAAACTCCAAGGCACTTTTATCAAAAAGTGCCACCTCTGCTGTACAATGACTGTCAATGTCCTGATGATGCCAAGGAATCTTCAGGATATGAGTAAAGATGAGATAATTACATGAATAAAATGCCCTGCTGTTTGTTGGTAAAAACTGTGTATATTTAATGTAGCATTTTTTTTCTCTCTAAATAAAACTATCTTTTAATTAGGTAAATTAATCTCCTTTCTTCCAATTGACTGACTCAGCAGAGAAAGCGTCTAGCTTTTTTAAATCGCCTAAAAACAGGGTTCAATGTAATTAAATTTAACATAAGATATCTGCACTTTGCTGTATATTTTGCTTCAATAAAACATTCAAAAATTATAGATATGTGTGTCTGTGTTTTTAGCTTGAAGAGTTGAAGATTTGTCAAAATATAACCAGTTACAGCTTTCAAACTAGTAAGTGTAAACATTTATAAAACATACCTTCCCAGCCAAGTCTTGGGTACTTTACACATATGTTATTTAATAATAATAATAGCTAGCATTTATTAAGCATTTACTATGATGTGCCAGAAACTTGCAAGTCTTTAAAAGACTAAATGAGGTGAATACTATTATACCTGACCATGTGAGATGGGTATTGTTTTTACAGATGAGGAAGCTCACATATAAACCAAATATAAGTTAATTACTTGCATGAGATCACACAGCTGGAAAGTGGGGAAAACTAGAACCCAGAAGCTTGCATTTATGAATGTACTTCCTCAGTTACTCTAAAAAATCCACAGAGCGGGTTAGATTGTACTTATTTCACAGTGAGCACCCTGCAACCCAGAGAGGTTAAGTAATTGGACTGTATCACACAGCTTGCAGATGGGAGAGCCAGGATTCATCCCTGAGCCTGTCTCCAAACAGACAACATAATGCCTTTTTTGGGGAGAATATGTCCCTCAGACATGGGTTTCCTAATACCATGTCGCAACAGCCCAGTGAGAACAGGGGTAGGGAAAGGTGGGGGGGAGAGAACAGAGCTGAGGAGACAACTCTTGGAACTTCCAAGGAGTTGCCACTGGTCTCTGTAATCCAGGCACTCCAGAAATTGGCATTTTCCTCTTGAAGTGACCTTTTTTAGTTGCCATGACTGTGGCTGCAGACGCCAGTGAAATTTAATTCACATTCATTGAGATATTATGTCACAAATTGTCTTCAACTTGGAAATATATATTTTTCTCCCTTTCCCCTTTCTAGTTATCCTCAATACATCTACCCTCCTAAGAATACAAAACAAAAACAAAGCAGGCTTTAGGAAGTATATTCCTCAAACATAGGAACCCCACGTGGGCAGTCACCATTGTCTTGTTCAAAGAGGGACTGAGGGGTGGCTTGAGTCATGCCCCTCAATGTCAACTTGGAAGATTAGGCCTCTTTTAGCGTCCTCTATAAAGTAGTACGACCCTTTGAATTTCCAACTATGCAAAAAAAAAAAATGTTAGTTTTCAACAATAATTAATTTTGGGCCATTTCAATTGCTGCACTTTTCTTTATTAGGAACTGAAAATTATGATTGGGGACAGTTCCGCTGCCCATGAAAGAAAAGCTTCATTCTTCATTCCTCACTCATTCCCCCCCCCCCTACTCCCCACCCCAAGATAGTCACCATCATAGTTTAGGAACTACAGTGGATGAAGAGCACTGAAAACCAAAGTACTATTTGGGCATTTTTAGTATTTGAGAAGCCATGCACTACTTGTAGTGAGAAATTTTGAAAAACTTCTCTAAAAGTTGAGTTCTAAAGACAAAGGGAAGACAGATACAGAACAATTTTACAAAATTGCTAAATTTTTTTGAGTAGTTAACAGACCACAGTAATTTTTACCCGTAGGAATACGTTCTCATTTCCACATGGTTCACTCTATAAATGTCCCAGCTAACAATGTATGTTGTAAAGAAAGGTAGTACTTTAATGTTAGCATTGACCTAAACAATGAAAGGTGAAACTTTTTTTTTTTTTTCTTTTTTTCTTGAGACGGAGTCTCACTTTATTGCCCAGGCTAGAGTGAGTGCCATGGCATCAGCCTAGCTCACAGCAACCTCAAATTCCTGGGCTCAAGCAATCCTGCTGCCTCAGCCTCCCAAGTAGCTGGGACTACAGGCATGCGCCACCATGCCCGGCTAATTTTTTTTCTATATATATTAGTTGGCCAATTAATTTCTTTCTATTTATAGTAGAGATGGGGTCTCGCTCTTGCTCAGGCTGGTCTCGAACTCCTGACCTCGAGCAATCCGCCCACCTCGGCCTCCCAGAGAGCTAGGATTACAGGCGTGGGCCACCGCGCCGGCCAAAAGGTGAAACTTTTAAAGAAAATTTCAATTAGACCTCTCATTAATAACCTTTATGAAGTAAAAGGTTAAAAAAAACAAACAACTTTTCACTGTCCATAGTTTTTGAATGATTGTCCTTTTAAATAGTGAGTTAGTGGGTGTTTTTTCCTTTGTGTTCAATTTCCTTTTCAGCTCTTACACAGTGACATATTTAGCACCTTCAGCCATCAAGAGGCTTGAAAGGCCGGGCGCGGTGGCTCAAGCCTGTAATCCTAGCTCTCTGGGAGGCCGAGGTGGGCGGATCCTTTGAGCTCAGGAGTTCGAGACCAGCCTGAGCAAGAGCGAGACCCCATCTCTACTATAAATAGAAAGAAATTAATTGGCCAACTAATATATATAGAAAAAATTAGCCGGGCATGGTGGCGCATGCCTGTAGTCCCAGCTACTCAGGAGGCTGAGGCAGCAGGATTGCTTGAGCCCAGGAGTTTGAGGTTGCTGTGAGCTAGGCTGATGCCACGGCACTCACTCTAGCCTGGGCAATAAAGTGAGACTCTGTCTCAAAAAAAAAAAAAAAAAAAAGAGGCTTGAAAAATAAAATAACCTGCCCCTCTGAATTTGAGTTTTGGGCCTGCACCCCAACACCTGTTAATGGCAAACCTCCCAGGGGTGCCAGATTCCAAGCTTGAACCTTCAGTCACAAATGAAGGCATTGAGTAGGGGGTGTGGGCAAGAATTTATTTTTAATGCAAGAAGTAGAATCTAAAAGCAATGGTTATGAAAATGTAGCTGGAAAATGCTAGACTGCCCAATGCATTTGAACATTAGGAGTTGTAATGTTAATGCCCCTTTCAGTCATGATTTTAGTAATTCGAGCAATCATCTACCCATCAGAAGTCCTTCAACTGAGCACTAGACCAAAGAGAGGCTCAGCTGGATGCAGGCAAGGCCCTGCTGAGTGATGCAAGCGGGGCTGTCTTGATAACCTGCGATGGGTGTAGGTATCCTGGGGCAGGACCCCCATGCAGGCCTCTTTTCAGGAAAAGAGGAATCCGCAAAGCACTGAGAAGCCTGTATGGGCTTCTTTGGCCACAGCGACATTGACAGGCTGGAATCCTGAGTGTGCACAGAGCGACGAGACAGCACCCTGTGCACACTCTTCAGCCTCAGACAGTGCTAATACAAATACCTGTCTTGCCCCTCACTAGCCCTGTGAGTTAGGGAAAGTTACCCACCTGCCCTAAGCCTCACTTCTGTCATCTGTAAAATGGGGATAATAGTGGTCACTATCTTACAGAGTTGCTGTAAGGGCCAAACGTGTGTAAAGCCTTTTAGTTCCGCACCTGGCCCGTCACATGTGCTAACAAATGCTTAAAATGTATTTCTGTCCTTTCGTTTCTTAAGTCATTTTTAACTGTGTGATTTGTACGTTATGAATAAGATGGTTTACAAAACAGCTTGCAGCTCTTTGAGGTTTCATGTGTAACAGAAACTCCAAGTTCTACCCTGAGAAAAGGAACTTTCTTGGTTTCCCATTGAGGAGTTTAGGGCACAACGCGGCCCCTCTTACCCTCTAGGCCCTGAAGCTTCTTTGCAGGGAAAGCGCCAGGTGGGAGCCATCTCCCTGCTGAGGATGAGGACGCCCAGCCCCACCCGGCATCCTCTGCCTCTTAACCCTCCTGCCCTCGGTCCCTCAGCCCCGGACTCTGTATGGACCAGGAGAGCAGCTGGCAGAGTGGGTCTCAGTGGTGACAGTCTGTGGGCAAAGGCGCCCAGCTGCGGGGCAGGTGGGCATCAAGAGCTTCGTGCACATTCTCCTGAAGGAAGTACTTCAAGAACAGAAAAACCAGCACTACGTGTGCTCTCTGATAAGTTAGAACTGACCAATGGGTGCATGTGTGCACAGAGAGACGTAAAAGTCATTGGAAATCAAGCAGGGGCGAGGGGTGAAGGGGAGGGGCAAAAACCTACCTAACAGGTACGGTGAACACGATTTGCGTGATGGGCACACTTACTGCCCTGACTCAAGCGTTGCAAAAGTGCTCTGTGTAACAAAAACATTGGTACACCCTTAATCTTTTGAAATAAAATGAATAAATAAAACACATATGACAGCATATTTGTCAAAAAAAAAAAAAAAAGAGCTGCATCCAGAGCCACCAAGTGCAGCAGACCAGAGGTGCGTTGGTCGCTCTGGGTCTGGAGGGCCACGCCATTCAGAGCAAGTGGGGGGACTGGTGTCCGCCAGTGAACACCAAGACCCAGCAAGGAGACCCCGAAACCCCTTTCCCGGCAGGGTCAGGTGTCGGGGTCTAAGGCTGACTGACGCAGGAATGCAGGCTGCTTCACCCATTTCCAGGAACTGCTTTTATCCAGCCTCCTGTTCCTCCGCCGGCTTCTCCTCACCCACGCACAGGCCCACAGTGGGAACTCGGAGAGCGAGGGTTTCCTTCCCTCCCACTCTGCGCTGCAGGCCTGTTTGTCCGCAGTGGCCCCAGGGAACTGCAAACCTCTTGGAGAGAGAAATAACAGGCCAGGGCTGCAAATACCAATTCAACTAAGTTCTGTGCAATCCTGGGAGCACCTACAGGGTGCTCCTTCAGCTTCTCTGCAGAAATGGGGGAGCCTGGGTGTGCCCTGGCGGCCCAACCCTCTCCAGCCTTTCCTCCTTCCCACAAAGTCCACTGGAAGCTTCTCCGTTCTTCAAAATCAATAGGAAAGAGAAAAGTGAGCAAGAGTATGAACAGTAAGTTCACCAAAAAAAGAGACTAAATTGGCTATTAAATGTTGAAAACATTCTCTTACCCACAATTTTAAAAACGCAAAATAAAACGAGATTTCATTTTCCACCTATTGGATTGGCTAAAATAAAAATATTTACTCATAAATTGCATTGTCTATGATTGGGAGGACTATAACACAATGTAAATTGATACCACCTCTTTAGAGGCAACTCCAAGGCCACATGTTTTTCCCACACATACATTCTTCCCTGTGAGCCAAGCAGTATGTGCAAATACCTGGTTAAAGAGAGTATGGTTCATAATGGCGTAGGCTTATTTGTGCAAATGCAGCACCATCTCCAAGACACAATGGTAGGTGAAAAAGCGAGGGTGAGAGCACAGCATAGGATATCTCTGAAAGAAGATGCAAGAAACAGGACACTGGTGGCCTCCAGGGAGGGGTGCTTTGGGGCTGGGACACTGGGGTGGAGCATAGCCTTACATTTCATTGCATACTCTTTTGGATTTTTTAAAAGCCCATGGGTGTGTATTTCTTTTTAAATTAAAAATATACTAGTTTTTTTTTAAAGTAAACTTTCTCCATTCTCCGCTGCTCTCTTATCCTGCAAACTCTGTGCGCTCCCCACCCACCGCCCCTTAATAGATTAACTTGCCTTCTACTAACCTGGAAAATAAAAACATCAGTGAAAACATCTTCATCTTGGGTGCCACACCCACCCTCTCCACTTTTTTCAATTCTCCCAGTAGGACCTCTCTTGGAGGAACCCTCAGCCCGTCCCTGCCTCCTGGATTTTTGTCACTGATATTCAGATTCACCAGAGCCCCCCAGTTCCTAAGCCAGGTACCCAAGCAGCTGCCCCCTGACCCTTTCTTCCCTTTCCTGTTAAACTCCTTGAAAGCGATGTTTACATAGCCTACAACTTGCTCCTGTCCCCGAGCTGAGCTCATTCTACAGCCTGGCTTCTGACGCCACCACCCCACCTTGCCCCTTCCAAATCACGGTGACATCCCTGTTGCTAACATCACTGGAAACCTCTTCTTGGGCACCTACAACCGTTCTTCAGCACTTTCTTCCACTCCTTTAGCTAGCTTCAGTTATCATGTCTGTATTTTTTATCCAGATCCCTCAACTAACCAACTAGTTAACTAACTAACTAACTAATCATACACTGGTCATCTACTGTGGGTGCCCCACAGGCACCTCGACTTCAGCATGTCAGAACCTGTGTGCCCCCAGCGTTCTCTCTCTCAGGGAATGGCTCCATCTTCCACCTAGTTCGCTGTGCCAGAGAATCGGGAGGCATCCTCTCTTCTCCCCTTCCCCTGCCCCCTGCGACAACCTTCCAGCTCTCTTTGGAATCTCCCCCTCAGCTACTACCCCAGTCTGGCCACCATTTCCTCTGTGTCATTACAGCAACTTCCTCACTGATCTCCCTGCCTCCAGCTTTCCCTCCCCAATCGATTCTCCACACTTCCTGCTTTGATCCTTTCAATGGCTCCCCACTACCCTTAGGATAAATTCAAATTCCTTAACATGGTTACACGCCCCTGCCTGACCCGTTCTTACTCACCAACCACCCTTTGCGTTCTGAGATCCAGCCCTACTGAACTTCCTTTAGTTTTGTAGCAGCACCCTCTGTCCTTGCTCACCTCTGAGTCCTTGAATATGCCGCTCCCTCTGCCTGGAAATCTCTTTTCTTCTTCTTTTCTCCTGGCTAAGTTCTGCTCATCCTTCAGGTCTCAGCTTAAACCTCTCTTCCTCCAGAAACTCTGGCTGGAGCCCCACACCCCAGGTGAGATGTCTCCCCTACAGCGCCTGTGCTTCCTCTATGGCAACTACCATTGCCCTGTAACTCCTACCACTGCCCAATAGCTCCTGTGGTTCCCATTCCTCCGAGAGACTGAAATGTAAGACGGTGCTCATGCCCCCGCCACACTCTCCGGCTCGTAGTAAATGCCAAATAATCATCGCATGAACTGATGAACGCGCAGCCGCGCCCCGTGCCACGGCACATTTTAACCATTTTAACAAAGAAACAGAGAGGGATCCTTTGTGGGATCATTAGGGGAAACAGCCCAGTCACTCGGCAGCGTTAGAACCATCATTCTGACTAATTTGCCAGAGCGCTCCCTCTGGTGAGATAGTTTAAAATTTAAAACACGTTTGCAATAGTGCATGCCTTCGCCTTCCTTTTTAAAATTGCGTGTGTGGGCCGGGCGCGGTGGCTCACGCCTGTAATCCTAGCTCTCTGGGAGGCCGAGGTGGGCGGATCCTTTGAGCTCAGGAGTTCGAGACCAGCCTGAGCAAGAGCGAGACCCCATCTCTACTATAAATAGAAAGAAATTAATTGGCCAACTAATATATAGAGAAAAAATTAGCCAGGCATGGTGGCACATGCCTGTAGTCCCAGCTACTTGGGAGGCTGAGGCAGCAGGATTGCTTGAGCCCAGGAGTTTGAGGTTGCTGTGAGCTAGGCTGACGCCACGGCACTCACTCTAGCCTGGGCAATAAAGTGAGACTCTGTCTCAAAAAAAAAAAGAAAAAAAAAATTGCGTGTGTGTATGCATGCAAGTGTGTCAGCTATGCCAAATAGGTCTTTGTGGTCCAGTAGTTTGGACTAGAAATCTGTGAAAAGATTGTTCTTTAGCAAGTTTTCCAAAAAATTATCTTGAAGCAAGAATGTAATAACTGGGTGTTAAAAAATGTATTTTAGTAGCAGCTGTAGAAAAAATATAGTTTGTATTGCTTAAAAAACTTTAACATGTAGACAGCTAAAGCACCGTGTTGAAATTAAGTGATATATACATGCCAAGGGTCAAAGCTGAACAGTGTTATAATTAAGAATGTCAGTTGGAAGAGGAACTGTTCAGGAGCTACAAAACATAACAATTTGCTCAGATTAACACTGAGAGGGCGAGGGAAAATCAATGAGCCTGTGAATGCGAGCAAGCTTCAGACAGAATTTTTAGGAATGCAGTCAGGGTGAAAGTAAAACTCTTAGAAACTAAAAGAATTAAACATCAAGTTGAATAAATAAATAAAGCAGGAACAGAACTGGCTTAGGTCTGGTTTTTAAAAGAAGAGAACTAAAGTGATCTGTTCTTAATAGATCTCATGGAATCTCCTGTAGAAGAAAGCAAGAAAACACAAGTGCCCACGCAGGGTTATCAAAGCTGCTTCTTCTTCCTCCACTCCAGAGCTGTCCAGAGGTGTCCATGACCTTGGATATGCTCTCGACCCCAACCCTGGCCCCTCCCAGGTGCTCCAGCCGCCCGAGCTCACTCCCCACCGACCTGGCACACGCACAGACCCACCTCCGGGCTGAGCCTCGTCGGTTCTTCCCATTTAATAGCTTCTGGATTCGTTCACGGCCACCACCTGGGGGACGGGCTGCCTGGCCCAGGTCAGAAAGGAGCCCTGGGATGTGGCGATGAAGCAGCGGGCTCTAGGACCACCAGCCTCACAGCCTGGCCCTAGCACTTACGAGCTGACTATTATTGCTGCTCACGTTATTTTATGCCTCAGTTGCCTCTTTGGCGAAAAGGTGGGGATCATAGCCCTGGCCTGCAGGGCTGTGTAAGAGCAAAGGAGAAAAAGCATATAAGGCTCCCAGAGTAATATTCAGTCCATGGCCACATGCTCCATGCACATTAGCTACTGTCAGTTCTTATTGTTTCCTCGCTCCCTTCCTTGCCTCATTTGAATCCATTTTTCTGAAGTGATCATTTTCAAATAAACTCTGATCATAACACCTTCCCACGGAAAACACTGGTAAAAGTTGACCCTGGGTTTTAGGAATAGCCCCAGTCCTTACAAAGGCCTCAAGGCCTGGCGCCGTCTGGGCCACCTCCCTCTGCCCTGTTCCCAGGGCTCCAGAGCCCCGGCCTCTTTCAGTTCTTCAAACTTGCCCAGCTTCCCTCCACCCCGGGGCTTCTCCACAAGCTGTTTCCTCTGCTCTGCCCAGAACCGAGTAATCCTTCCCGTCTGGTCGGAGCCGCATCACTTCCTCAGGGAGACCTTGCCCAGCCTCCCCCCGCCCCCGCTCAGAGTTCTCTGTGGCACCGAGTTTGTCCTTCTCCTTCATGGCTCCTGGGGGCGTCATCTGACGTTTGTGTGGTTCCTAGATTGGCATCTCTCTCCCCTCTGGGGTGGAAAGCGTGAAGGCAGGGGCCTGGCCTATTGGGGGTTTATTGCAATCCTCAGAGGTTAGCATGTTCCTGATATATAACACGGTAGGTGCCCCATGTTATCCTTTGAGATAAGGAAGGGAGAAGGGAGGGAAGAAAAATGCATGCCAGGTGTCCTTGCCTGTTCTGGAGGCCACGCTGCCCTAAGGATTTGTAACAGTTGCTAAGAACCATCCATGAGCCTGTGTGCTTGTTTCACTTCTCACTGCCTTTGATTCATAAAGGTGTTTAATTCTCAATTCAATTCCAATGTTTGCTCTTAGGGAAATGGTTCTTACATGGGCATTATAGTAGGACTTCTGAATGCAGTTTATGGCTTGTTTTTTCTGTTGTTGTTTGTTTTGTACAGATATTTTGTGATCCCAAGAAAGACAAGATGATGATAGGAGAGAAGCTGCAGGGAAAAAACTCCACCCAGCCAAATCCAAAAGGAATTCCTAGGCCATCATCAGCTCACGCCTGGTATTTCTGCCCCTGATTGAGGAGAGGCCCACATGAGGGGCTCCAGCACTAGCAGAAGGGAATGGAAGGAGAGCGTCTTCCCACATCCTCATGTCAATCTCTAGAAGCACTGAAAATGCAAGTAGGCATAAATAGAGCACCCATTTCTCTAACTAAAGGCAGAGGAGAGGGGTATTCCTCCTTCTGCTACATATATATGGGTGAACATAGATGAACTCCAGAGGAACCAGAGAAGAAAGAATGCCAGAGTTGAAAGGGATGTTTTCCCCTTAATCCAACCCCATCCTTGCATGAATGAGGCGACTAAAGGCCGAAGAAGTCAAGGCGTTTGCTAAACTCACACAGGTGGAGCTAGGGGAAAGGAACTGGGGTCTACGAAGTGACCACACTTTGAACTCCTCCCCTCAGACTAGATACTTTGCCCTGGTTTAATCTTAACAATTATGTGAAGTAGATTTCATTACCACATTTTACAGGAAAAGACACGGACACTCAGAAAGGCCTGGCACGAAGACAAAAAACTGTTCAATGGAAACATTCTGTGGCTGACTCTGCAAAGAATCCTGGCTCAGACACTTCCTTGGTCTTGTGCAACCTAGCACTCTGCACCTGAGTGCCCTTATCAGGAGGGTGACCACGTGCTCTGCTTGCCTGAGTCAGACCTGGTTTACACCTGTCTTCCCCGTGTCGTTAGCTGGGATAATAAATTTATTGTAATCTCCCTACTGTCTATAGAATGGGGATATTAATATTACCTAGGTCATGCAGTGGTTGCAAAGAATCAATGAGAGTTTTACACATAAAATGCACGGCATCTGGCATATAGTAAGTGCTCTATGAATGTTAGCTGTTATTACTATAATTAGGAAGGCACCTAGGAAGGGGGCACCAAGGATTGGAAAACCAAGCTTTCCCACTTGACACTCCCACCTCAGTCTTTGTGCATGACGCTCCCTGGAGTGGCTTCAGAGTGACCCAGCATGGGTAGTACTAGCTGCCCTAGACTGGAGACCATATGCAGGTACCAAACTTGCTGCTTCCTCGTCTGCACCAATCAGATTCATCACATTCTGCTTCTTGGGTCACATGGTTGAGTGTGAATTTTTTTCTTTTACTGGGAAACCTAGATCCCAGATTTCTTAAAGGGGAACAGTGTGAAGCAGAGAATCCTGCAGAGTCTCTCCACCCCTAGCCCCAGCCCATGCTAATTAGGTGAGTGACTTAAAGGGAGTTCCCTCCTCTTTAGGATTAAGAGGTGGGTGTAAATATTTTCCTCTGGCCCCCTTATATGTTCTTGATTACAGTAATAAAAATGCTGGGCTCTATTGCCTCTTATTGGAGTGAAGGCTGCTGAAAACTCATTCCCTGAAGAACTTAATTGTTGATGCTAGTGCATCTAAACAGGTGTTCTTTAGATTGTTTCTAATGCCTTTTCACTGGAAAGATCAATTTAAATGTTGCTTTGAGCTAATCCGTGATTGCTTCTGTATTCATCCAGATTTATATCTTTGAGTCTGTGCTAGGTGAGGCGTTACCTTCAAAGTCCTTAAGCTTAAACAAGGTAGGTGATTTTTAATTTAGTTCTTTGTCCCCTTCTTTGACTTCCATATTTTGTACTAAATGTGCATACATTTATTACTTAAAATTTTAAATACCAAGTTGAAACCTATATTGGACTGTACAGAATCACTGTTGGATGTTCTGTATCACCAAGCACGGTGTGTTGTACAGAGTGGGTATCACAGGAATGTGTGTGGACTAGATAAATTAATGCTCTAACCTGGATTGCAAACAAATCAGATTTGTTGTTGCTAGGTGTTTGGGTTCAGGAATTCTTTAGATGTCTGAACTTTCTGTGTCTGCATCTGTAATTTATTCTGTTCTCTCTGCCTAGAATTTCGTCCATTTCATCTCTGTCTCTGGAAATCTTGCCTTTCACTCAAGGTTCTCACCAACTGCCAGTTCCTCCACGAAACCCAGTTTGCAGCCTCCGACCAGGTACCTGGAGCTGGCGTCTTAGAACCACGGAGCTGGGAAGGGCCACATCCAGCTTTCCAGACTCCACATGACTCCACTCTCTGTTACCTCATCGGGTGGGTATTTGCTCCCTGACTATCCATCTATTTTGAGAATGTGAACTTGAGACAGAAGGTCTACTCTACTGAACTAAGTATGTTGCCTAACATTAGTAAGTGCTTAATGAATTGCGAGTTTACAGTTTTCTTTTCTTTCTTTTTTTTTTTTTCTTTGTAGAGACAGAAGTCTCCCAGGGTGGTCTAGAACACCAGGCCTCCCAAAGTACTGGAATTACAGGCATGAGCCACTGTGCCTGGCCATATGTTTATAGTTTTGAAGAAGGGCTTTTTAAAAGTAAGGTGTACCTCAGCCTAGGAATGGTCAGTGTAGTTCTTCAATCTAGTCCAGTCCAGTCCTCAAAACATAAAGCTTTAGAACCTAGCAGTCGTCTGCCTGGACTCTCTTTTTCCCTTGTGAAGAACTTTTGGGTCAGGGAGTCTTGGGGTCTTTTTTAAGGTTACCTGGTTGAGGAAGAGCAGAGCTCAGTCACCAGATCTCCTGAGCGCTATGCCAGACATTTCTTCAGGCATAATTTAACATGTATCAGTTTATACTTGAGTGTAAAGTACACTTCATGATTGAATAAGGCTAACCGGCTAACTATTCATACTTCCCCCACCCCCTCCCTTTTGGTGCCTGTTTCTAAGCAGCAAAGTTGTGGTTCAGTGACTTCTGTCTGGATAATATGAAAACAGGGCACCCGGCCAATTTTGATGAGCTAACTATTTCCCTAAATTATCATGCCTAAGCAAAGGCCCCTAAACTCTGCTGTTCAACACTTCTTGTGGTGGGGGGAGGGGGCGTGAGCTGTACACTGGCATATCATCAAATGGCTGGAATTTTCTATTTCGGATTGTCAAGCAGTGAAAATTGTCATCCTTAGAAATGACTGACAGTTCCCTTGCCTCATTTCTGCTACACTGAGTTAGGTAAAGAAGAAAGAACCCACTTCAGTCTTTTTACAGATTTCTGGCTGAAAACACACGTGACAGAGCCGTACATTTTCACTCGAAATTGATGGGAGGACGAGCGCTTCAAAATGCCTGAAAGACTTTGCAAAAGGTCCCAATTAACAGAATGTGGCTAACACCTCAAAAAAAAAAAAAAAAGGTAAAATGAATGTTGCAACAGGAATGAATCTTGCTCAGAGTGCTGGGCTGTTGGCTGATTGCCTGGGAAGAGTGGTGGCCGGGGCTTGCCAGCTGGCGGATCCACACACCTGTAAGGGATGCATGCGGTCAGCTTACACCTTGGCAAACTACGATTTTGATGGAAATCTTAGAGGTCGGCAGACGTCCTCCCTAGTAAAGTTATGTTAGCTCAGGCCATTGCTTTTACTTGAGTGAAGAAAATATCTTGATGGCCAGGATTAGTAGGACCAAGGCAGTCCTCTGCTCCGAACCCGAGTCCATTACTGGATTTGAGTAGATGTGAACCCTAGAGGAGTCACGGGATGTGATTGAAGGTGGCACATTCATCTAGTCCCCAAGCTAAACCAGTCACGCCAGTGAAGCAAACCGACTGGCTTACCAGTGAACGACACCCTCCTGCTAGTCCCACTCAGCAACTGTTTTTTTTTTTCAAACTCCAAGCTCCAAAGCTACGACTGTCCTGTCCTCTGATGTTCACTCATATTCTGCTTTGTGTAGTTGTTTTGTTTGTTTCTTTTTCATAGATCTGAAGGCAGTATCCCCACAATGCCTAGCTTAGTGCTTTTCAATGAAGAACTGCAGAGAGAGCTGCTATATTCCCAATTCCATAATGCAAATTACAGCCATTTAAAAAACAATTTTTTAAAAATTGACAAAATACCCCTCAGTCTTCCACTTGCATTCTTTTTTTTTAATTTGTCAAAACTGATTCTTATATTTATTTTTTAAAAAGAAGCATACAGCCAGGCATGGTGGCTCATGCTTGTAATTCCACCGCCTTGGGAGGCTGAGGTGGAAGGAATACTTGAGGCCAGGAATTTGAGACCAGCCTGGGCAACATAGCAAGACCTCATCTCTACAAAAAATTTTAAAAAATTTATCAGGCAATGGTGGTGCACACCTATAGTCTCAGCTACTCAGGAGGCTAATGCTGGAGGATCGCATGAGCCCAGGAGTTTGAGGCTGCAATGAGCTACGATAAGGGCACTGCACTCCAGCCTGAGTAATAGAGTGCAACCTGGTCTCTAAAAATAAAATAAAATAATAAACATAAAAATAAAAACAAACATGCAAAATAGCCAGAAAAAGGAACAAATTTAAAAGACAAATATAGAAGGGAAAAACATTTGCAATACTGTAGATGTAACGAATAAAATGTTAATATTCTTACTATATAAAAGTGGACAAAGAAATAACTATTGAACAGTTGAAAGCATTTTCAACCTTACTAATATCAAAGAATACAAATGGCAGCCAGATACCTTTTTTTGTCTGTCAGACAAGGAAAAACCAGAGTGTCCTGGATGGTTATTTGATACTTCATACACTGCCCATGGCAATGCAAAGATAATACCATCTTTCTGGAGGGCAAATTTTATACATATTATATATATAATATATAAATTATATATAATATATAAATTTTATATGTGTAATATATATTTTATATATCATTATATATAATATATATGTATTATTTATAGAAAGTTAAACATATAACCTGCAGAAACTCATCCCAAGGGAACAGACGACTATGTAAAGATGTATATACAAGCAAACTGGAAAGAGCCTAAATCTTAAACAACAGAGGGTTAATGAAATGAGGTAAACTATATCCATACTATTATGTAGCCATTAAATTGGCAAGGGAATGATCATTTTTTTTGAAAAATGTATTTTTATATATACACATGTTTACATACTTTTATATATACACATACACACACGTATGTTTACATCTGCAGGATAGCTATGATTTATGCCATTCCAGAGCTGTTTTCATATGAAAGGATAGATTGAGCTTAGCTTTCTGATAATAAGTATGAGGGTTTTGTTCAAATATATTCATAAAATTTTAAAAAGCAAAGACTTGATGGAGCTAACAGAGATTTGCGCATACAGAAGAATAGACCAGAGGGTTTAAAAGGGAAATTGTACTGATGCTTGCATGAATACTGTAATCATGAAGGCACTAACTGTTTTTTTCCTTGCCAAAAATCAGCCTGGGTTAGGTCTTTAGACTTAAATATTAGTGAATTTGAAAAAAATGGATATATACATATTCATGTTCTAATGGGCAGGTTGGATTAGATGAAATCTAACAAGTCTTGCATGCGGATTTACTGCATTACAAGCAGGTACAGGCAACCCTTGACTTATACCTTAATTGGATATTGGGGGATCGTTATAAGTTTAGAATTGATTGTACAATTTCAGATATATGGAGAAGGGAAAATTGATGGAGAAGTGAAGGACAGTAAGAAAGTAGGTGGGAAAAAACTATAAAGAAGTAAATTAAAAAATCTTTTTTAATGCTATAGAAAATTAGTTGGTGGAGGATAGTTTAAAATTACTAAAGTTCAATATACTAAATCAAATTAGCATTAATATTTTGTATGTGATCCTGAAAAGATGGACTAAATGACTAGCTGTCTTTTTAATAAGACTGTTGGTAATAGAATCAATTGTGGTTCATTATTAACTATATTAACAGAAAATCAGCCTTTGCTAGCTCCTAAAAATATGAAGTTGTTATAAGAGACTTTGGTCCCTTATTAACATATGTAAAATTTACAGGTTTATAAACCATCTCCCTTCCTAGAACTAAACTAAATTAGATGATCAATTAATGGCTACAATGTTATTATATCTCTTTTTAATATTTCTTGTCAAAAACTTAAATATTCCTGATTCAACTTGTGCTTCTATTTGCCTAATATAATTTGGTCATAATTGGTTTCATTTTGATTGTCTTTACATTTGGGGTACTTATTATCTTTTCTCTCATCCACTGGGAATGCCAAGGACCAATTTTTGCTATTTAGCAAGTCAGTGAGGAGCTTCCCACTGAGTGCCTTAATTATTGTTAATTGAATATTGTAAATGGTTTTTCAGGATCACCATCTTGGCAATCCACATAGCATTTTTCTCAGTTAGCAGAAGTTAAAGCACCAAGAATCCCTTCAACCCCTTACCACACTGCCATCAAATCGAGTGTCAGCAGTAACCGGGTCCTGTACGAATGAGTCTCCTCTTTTCAAATGTCACATCATGTATATACTTCATATGGCACTTAGAACATAGTGGCTGCTCAATGAATATTAAACGACAGCTGTCCTTTTAAATATAATAGAAGGATTCCCAGTTCTAGTCTGAGAGGGAACATTCCATTTCACTTTCCGGAGCTCTCACAGTGCATCTTGTGTAGCATGGCATGCCTGGTACACCAAGGTAGAGGTCTCCCATCGTCATGCACCAGGACCAAGCTTTCTAGAACTTTTTGCTGCTCTATCATCAAAAGGAAGCAAAAAAGTAGTAAATAAAGAACCTCAGAAGATCTGAGAATCTCAGAAATGCTATAGGCAAAAAACTAGAGAGCAGAAAAATCACTGAGCCAGTCTTCCTATGCACTCGTTGGCTTACAATGCACAATAAAAAAGAAATGAGAAATTTATGATCTGCCTTTTCAGCTTTCAAACTATGTCTCCAATTCTGGAGGGGGCTGGGGCTAAGGCTTCAATGGCATGAAGTTGCGTTGGAGGTTGGTTTTAGCTACATAAAATCTTGCCTTCTTAATGATTTGTTTTCTGGCCCAGTCAATGAAATCTCAACCACTGTTATGAAATCGGGACCAGAAGAAGCCTTGAGACATAATTTAGAGTCTCCTTCCCCATCAAGGCAGCCCACAAATCAACACGGAAAGAAAAGAATCTGTCTCTTGGAGGGACAGGCTTCCACAGGGTAGGCTAGTAACCTGTTCTACTATAAATGACATTTTCTGCCAGGACTTTTCTCTTGTACGTAGCCACTTGCTATTAAGTTTGGCAGGTCTCAGATTTAGAAACAAATTCAAGGCCCACTGTCTTTGTCCCATCCCACTACTATAACAAGATACCGTAGACTGGGTAATTTATAAACAACAGAAATTTATTGCTCGCAGTTCTAGAAGCTGAGAAGTCTAAGATCAAGGCACCGGCAGATTCAGTGTCTGTTGGGGGCTCACTCTCTGCTCAAAGATGGCGCCTTCTTGCTGCATCTTCACATGGTGGAAGGGATGAACAAGCTCCCTCAGGCCTCTGTTTTGAAGGCACTAACCCCATTCATGAGGACTTTGCCCTTACGGCATAATCACCACCTAAAGACCCCCCTTTTGATACTATTTTATTGAGGATTCGGTTTCAACATATGAATTTGGGGAGGGACACAAACATTCAGACCATAACACTCATCTGTAGCAGTTTTCTAGTGTCGATCATTGTATACTACGTCATGTCAATTTTGCCCCTGGGTTTTTGTTTTTTAGCTTTCTATTCTTTGTTTTCATTTGTCTAAATTTTTCAACTATATGATCCTTATATATTATATATAGATTTGTAAGTCACCTCAAATCTTTTGTGATAGGAGATGGGTCAGAATGAATGATTGAATGAATAAAATAATAAAACAATAAAACATGCTCTCAAGCTGCGGTTTAAGAGTGCTTCTAGGATCCTTCTGTAATCCTAGCACTCTGGGAGGCTGAGGCGGGTGGATTGCTCGAGGTCAGGAGTTCGAAACCAGCCTGAGCAAGAGCAAGACCCCGTCTCTACTATAAATAGAAAGAAATTAATTGGCCAACTAATATATATAGAAAAAATTAGCCGGGCATGGTGGCGCATGCCTGTAGTCCCAGCTACTCGAGAGGCTGAGGAAGGAGGATTGCTTGAGCCCAGGAGATTGAGGTTGCTGTGAGCTAGGCAGATGCTGCGGCACTCACTCTAGCCTGGGCAACAAAGCGAGACTCTGTCTCAAAAAAAAAAAAAAAAAAAAACAGCCCTTTTGCAGGTTCTAAAAAAAAGTTGTCATTACAATTTAATAGAGGCAGAAATCAGAGCCTGACCATGCCTCAGCCCTTTCTGATGAGAAATGCCCTGACCACACTTTTTCCCCCCACCCCTTATTTGCTTTGGTAATTGGATCAATGGCGGGCATCTGACCTCAGGCTAACCATTGCATTGACCCGACAATAGTCTATAACGTACACTGGCCCCAACAGGTGAACTGGGCCAGATTCACTCTGCTGAGAAGTGCAACAAGAATGTGCTAGTTATTAGGGGTGAGCTGAAACTGAAAGGTCTTGCTCATCAAGGGGACCAACAGACTGTAATGCCACACGCAAGCTGGTTATGAGGGAACAGAAGTCATGAGGAAGCCAAGAAACTGATCAGAAGGGAGAGGAGGAGAGTCAGGGCAGCCCAACAGACAGAGATGGGAGAACAGCCAGACTCACAACTGCTGCTGTTTCTGGAGGCTTCCGAATCTGCTCCCAGTCCACAAATTCTTCTTGTTAATATCTCATCTTCCCAAGGTGAACTGACAGAGTTTTTGTTGTTTGTAGCCAAGAATCTCAACATGTGTCAAGTAATTTTCTTTTCTTCCTGTTTTCACTCAATTAATTACAAAGTTTTTACTTGATTACTTTGGGCTTTTTTTCCTTTTTCCATTAAGATTTAAAAATTATTGTCTGTACAAACAATCAGAAAGAGATAATTATTCCCATATACTTGTCTCCAAATAAATGCTGGATTAAAAATTCCTAAATATTTATGGAAGGAGATTCCCTAAACTTTCTTCAATGGCTTATTTGATTTTCTTATAAACAGTAGAACTCATGGGCCAGAGGGCCCATTGCCTCATATTTGCACATACTGAGTTTTCCCCTCTTTTTCTTCTTGCTTTGGGTAGAATACCTTGGTTTTGGCTTCTCCCTGAGACATTCCTCTTTTGTTCCACTCAGTGCAATGCTTGGGCAAGTGGCTTCCTTCTCTAGAGCTCAGTGTCTTAGACTAGAGGCTGATTTGTCTGGGAGGAAAGGGCAGGGAATATTAGCCCATTTCTACCCATGAGGAAGTTGACCTTCTTTAAACTTGGCACAGGGTCAAACTGACAGTGTGCTAGACAGAGCCAGAACTTTTGGCCATTCCATCTCCTACAACGGAAGACTGGTGATCAGCTTGAAGAAAACAAGGATCCCGTGGGGGTTCTGCCACGATGACATGTCTCAGGTCACCCTGTTAGCCACTGTGCTTCATTTATCAGAGTTGTCTCAAGCTTTTAGAAATATACAAACATTTAAACCCCTAGAAATATGTAATGCTCCTTTGTTTTCATTACTTTTGTGTTCTTTGGGCCTAGAATACCTGCTACATAGAGTCCATAACTTTATATAATTCACGAATGTATCAATGTTTAGTTTCTTTTGTGGTCATCTTCATGACAACATTGACTATACAGCACATCACATCAGTTGTGCATAAGCCACTGGTCATCAGCTGAAAATATCAGAAGGACTTTTGTCTCTGCATATGTGTAGATACTGATGTTCCAAGAAATGTAACTCTGAGTCACAGTCTGAAACATATTGACTATGGTTAATTCCTGGTTAATGGTGGCTGGATTGGCCACATTCTCTTTCATGGCAGGATTGGCTTATTCTTAGCTTAATGAACAGTCAAGACCCACTGTGCTGAGGAGCTTGCTTTGTTAACATCTCACTTACTTTCTGTGGGCAAACTCTAGCTGCTTCATGTCACTCATGCATAGACACACCTGGGCGCTCACGCCTCTGTGTGTCTCTTGATGCTCTCATTCTACTTAGCTGGAACGTCCTCCTTTTCCTGTGCACCTTTCAAGGCCCAGCTTAAGTCTCCCCTCCTTCCTGAATTCTTTTCTGACTTCCCAGCCCTCGCTGATATCTCATTTGTCTAAACTTTTACAGCCTCAGCCATCCATACCGCTTACCTCTTCATTATCAGCTGCAACAGATTGCTTCCTGCTGTTTAGCAAATCAGCCTCAGCCAGGTCACAGGTTTTGAAATGGGACAGGGACCACAGCCTTTGCTGTGACTTTAGATTCTACACATCTTGCACGAGCACATTCATCTTCATACAAAACAGTGTTTTGGTTGATTCACTTCAATTCTATTTTCTTTGCATGTGGAAAAGCAATACAAGGCACAGCCAACATCACTTCTTCTGTAGGAAAAGCTAGAGAGGGCACACGCCTTTCCACAATCCTGGCAAAGAACCCTTCCTTATTCACCAGGAACTGCATTGCAGGAGAGCAGACTGCAGAGAGGGCAGCTTCCCAATTCTTCATAAACCTGCTTCATTAAGTCGTTCTAAGGGAATGCTCAGATGCTCTGACATTTTTCACATTCAAGCATAAGTATAAAAACCCACTCCAAAATAAAACCTGAATGATTTTTTCTCATTAACCTTCTGAGAGTGGACAAGCGAGCACTGACCATGGTAGAATTAGCTGTTATTAATCTTGTGGTGTCGCCATCACTCCCCGCCTTCCTAACTCACAGGAGGAAAGAGCAGTCACAGTTAAGAAGTGGTCTATAAAGATTTGAGTTGAATTATAACTAGAAGACCTTCTTATTCTCAATTTTTACATATTCTGGATGTCAAAGATGCAAAATTGCTTTTATTATGCCATTCAACGGCTCCATGATTTTTGACAATTAAGGCTGCTGTGGCATTTGCTCACAAGCGGTAGGCTTGAGTTTGTAAGGCAAGCCCTATTAAGACTGGCTAATTTCCCCTAAGCCCCCGGACTGCAAATTAGGTTGCCGCCACCAGGGTTTTCACATGACTCAACTGTTCTCCAAGCTCTGTCTGCTGAGGCAAAGCATTTAGCACACAATCCAGTCAATACCTTCAAATGAGATAATGAATGTGAGTGGGCTTTGTAAGTGTCCCCCTCTCTGCAGGGAGCCCAGCTCTGACAGCGGTGTTCAGAGAACAGCAAAGACAGCCAACTGTAGTCCTGCAGAGAAGCACTCCAAGGCCTTGGCTTCTCCTCTGGGTAAAGGGAGACTGTCCCTTTCTCTGTTACTGCCCCTGTTGATATTCCGAAGGGTGGCCCTGGAGACAGAGCAGAGGGCCTGGACAAGTCACCTAAACCCGCTGTAGGATGAATAGAGCAGAGCAGAAGTGGGGCACAGGGAAGGAGCCACGCTTAAGTAGAGAGCCCAGCAAATGCTGCAGCCCCTATACACTTCCTGCTGAGGGTGGGCATCAGAGAAGACAGGCTGGGGAGATGCAAAGTCTGACCAGTGTGGTCATTGCTGTTCTGCTCTGCTGAAATCTCTTTTGAAGGCCTCTAGCACCATTGGCCCTGGGGCACATCTGCAATTGTTAAGGGAGCAAGATTTAAAACTGATACCTTACACTAAACACCCTCAAATGGGGGTCTTGGATGAATGTCCCGTGCAGTGGGGAGCTGGAGCCGGTGCGTGAGAGCAGCATCTCTTCCCAACTCTGCATTCAGTGATGCCAGGTTGGTACCTTGAAATCATTCATTCTGGGAATAGTTACACCACAGAAATGGGCAAACAATAAAAATGAGTGTTGAGTCCTCCTGCCCATCCCCCAACCACAGAGCCACCACTGCAGATCTGCCTGGATCAATTTTTTAACTTCTCTGAATCTTAAATGGTATCTATTTCACAGGGTTATTGGTGTAAATAAGACAATTAACTTGGAAGTTCTCTGTGAATTGTAAAGGTTCTACAAACGATAGTGTCTATTAATTGAAGTAAAATGTTAAATATAAAGTTTTCATATGGCCGGGCGTGGTGGCTCAAGCCTGTAATCCTAGCTCTCTGGGAGGCCGAGGTGGGCGGATCATTTGAGCTCAGGAGTTCGAGACCAGCCTGAGCAACAGCAAGACCCCATCTCTACTATAAATAGAAAGAAATTAATTGGCCAACTAATATATATAGAAAAAATTCGCCGGGCATGGTGGCACATGCCTGTAGTCCCAGCTACTTGGGAGGCTGAGGCAGCAGGATTGCTTGAGCCCAGGAGTTTGAGGTTGCTGTGAGCTAGGCTGACGCCACGGCACTCACTCTAGCCTGGGCAATAAAGTGAGACTCTGTCTCAAAAAAAAAATAAATAAATAAAATAAAATAAAAATAAAATAATAAAGTTTTCATATGAATTAAAGTTAAAATATATAATGATCAACTTTA
>VSMD01037751.1:0-41110 GCA_008750895.1 Mirza zaza
TAACTCTCTGGGAGGCCGAGGTGGGCGGATCGTTTGAGCTCAGGAGTTCGAGACCAGCCTGAGCAAGAGCGAGACCCCATCTCTACTATAAATAGAAAGAAATTAATTGGCCAACTAACATATATATAGAAAAAATTAGCCGGGCATGGTGGCACATGCCTGTAGTCCCAGCTACTTGGGAGGCTGAGGCAGCAGGATTGCTTGAGCCCAGGAGTTTGAGGTTGCTATGAGCTAGGCTGATGCCACAGCACTCACTCTAGCCTGGGCAATAAAGTGAGACTCTGTCTCAAAAAAAAAAAAAAAAAAAACAAAAGAAAGAAAAGCCTAAATTTAGTTTGAGTCAAGTAACTTTTCTTAGAGAAAGTGTATCACATCAGGATGATGTTAGAGTTTCTATATAGATATGATGCTGGTCTTCTCCAATTCAGTTATAATAGTGTTTGCAAAAGATGGTGGTTAAATTTGCTGTTCTCTTTAGCATCAGACTATAGACAAGGTAATAAAACACCATTTCTGCAATCAGGGTATCTACAGTTTAGGTGGCTAGAAAAGCAATATACATAAAAAGATATGAAAATATAAATAACTCAAAGTAGCACATATAACTTTTTTCCAAGCAGCTCAATGTTTCAATATACTCAATGTCATTCAAACAACCTCATAAGGTATGGGTAGCAGAGGATATTTTTTTTCCATCCCGCAAAACCAGAACACAAGGAAAATATGCAAAATTTTAAAATAAGGAGATCATGATTCCCCATAATCTTCTAATCCAAAGACAACTACTGTCAATATTTTGGTGTTTATTCCAGTCTTTTTCTCTATATTTGTCAGATTTAATTAGAAAAGAAACTCTTATTTTTAATCTCTTGTGTTAATAGTTTAAGACTGTTGTAGGCATTTGGCTTTTCTTTTGTTGTGTTATTTTTAAGCAGCTTATTTATTTAACATATATTATTATGCATACTCTGTGGCAGAATTATGTCTGGTGCTAAGGGTCTGGGGGCTAGGGGTGGCCATTACTGAGCTTGTAGTCTACTGCAGTCCTAAGACCTTCACCACCTAGGCTTTCTCTATCCAGTATGTTTGTTTTTAACTCACGTATGAGGTTTTACATCTTCCAGTTAGACATCTTCCTGTTTTTTAATAACAGCTTTATTAAGATATAATTCACATACCACAACATTCACCCTATTAAATTTTATAATTCTCCCATTGCTTTTGGCTTATAAATTTAATTTTTGGGAATCACTGTGAATCTTGATTCTTTGTTTAGTTTCTTTTTCCCAGTATTTTGTCATCCACAGATAAGATTAACTTCACAGGTGTTATTCCAAGATGGTGAATTGTTCAACAAAGTTAAACAAGACAGTCCAAGGACAGAATCTTGCAACATTCAAGGCCTTTCCAAAGAGCCACTCATCAATACTCTTAGAGAAAGGTAGTCAACATCTCTAAATCAATGTCTTTATGATCATTGGACCACACTTCACCATGTCATTCATGACAATATACAAAAATAAAATTATAGTTTCTGAAAAGCAAACCATCACTTAAGAGTGATGGGTAGATATTCTTTTCATTAATTTTTATTTTTAATAAATATGGATTAATCATAGTTATATCTTTATAGGGTACATGTGATGTTTTGATACAGGCATACTTGTGAATTAATCAAATCAGCATAACCAGGGTATCCATCCCCTCAGACATTTATAATTTGTTTTAGGAACATTCTAATTCCACTCTGTTAGTTAATTTAAAGAATACTCTAACTTGTAGTTGATTATAGTCACTGTGCTATCAAATATTTTTCATTTTATCCAACTATCTAACTATATTTTTGTACACATTAACCATCCTACTTTATCATGCCCTCTCACCCCATGTACCATTCCCAACCTCTGGTAACCATCATTCTACCCTCTGTCTCCATGACATCAATTGTTTGCTCCCACATATGAGTGAGAACATGCAAGATTTGTCTTTCTGTACTTGGTTTATATCACTTAACATAATGTTCTCCATGTTCACCCATGTTGTTGCAAATGGCAGGATTTTATTCTTTTTGTGGCTATGTAATATTGTGTATATTTACCACAATGTCTTTATCCATTTATCTGTTGATGAACACTTAGGTTGATTGCAAGTCTTGGCTATTGTAAATACTGCTGCAATAAACTTGAGTGTGCAGATACCTTATCAATTTACTTAATTCACCTCTTTGGATATATACCCAGTAATGGGATTGCTAGGTCATATGATAGTTCTATTTTTAGTTTTTTGAGGATGCTCGAGAATGATCCATACTGTTCTCCATAGTGGTTTCACTCACTTACATTCCTACCAACAGTGTACAAGGGTTCCCCTTTCTTCACATCGTGACCAGCATTCGTTATTGCCTATCTTTCGGATAAAAGTCATTTTAACTGGGGTAAGATAATATCTCATGGTAGTTTTCATTTGCATTCGTCTAATGACTAATGATGTTGAGCATTTTTTCATATACCCGTTGGCCATTAGTATGTTGTCTTTTGAGAAATGTCTATTCAGATCTTTTGCCCATTTTCTTAATCAGATTATTTGATTTTTTCCTGTTGAGTTGTTGGAACTCCTTATGTATTCTAGTTATTAATCCCTTGTCAGATGGGTAGTTTATAAATATTTTCTCCCATTCTGTGGGTTCTCTTCATTTTGTTGATTATTTTCTTACCTTGATGTGATCCCATTTGTCCATTTTTGCTTTGGTTGCCTCTGCTTTGAGGGTATTATTCAAGAAATCCTTGTCCAGACCAGTGTCTTGAAGCATTTTCTCATTTTCTTTTAGTAATTTAATAGTTTCAGGGCTTATATTTAAATGTTCAATTCATTTTTATTTGATTTTTGCAGAGGGCAAGAGATAAATGGCCTAGTTTCATTCTTTGCATATGAATATCCAGCTTTCCCAGCACTATTTATTAAAGAGGTTGTCTTTTCCCTACTCTATGATCTTGGCACCTTTGTCAAAGATAAGTTCACTATAGATGTATGGCATTATTTCTGGATTCTCTATTCTGTTTCAGTGGTCTATGTCTGTTTTTATGCTGGTATCATGCTGTTTGGGTTAGGGCAGCTCTGTAGTATAATTTGAAGTTAGATAACATGATTCATCCAGTTTTGGTTTTTTGCTCAGGATGGCTTTGGCTATTCTTGGTGTTTTGATTGCATATAAATTTTAGGATTATTTTTTCTATTTCTGTGAAGAATGTCATTGGTATTTTGATGGGAATTGTACTGGATCTATAGATAGCTTTGGGTAGTATGAACATTTTAACAATATTTTCCAATGCATGAGCATGAATCTCTTTCCATTTTTTTGTGTTCTCAACTTCTTTCATCAATGTTTTAAAGTTTCCTTTATAGTGACCTTTCACTTCTTTGGTTAAGCTTATTCCTAGCTATTTTATTTTATTTGTAGCTATTTCAAATGGGATTACTTTTCTTGATTTCTTTTTCAGATTATTTACTGTTGGCATAGAAATGCTACTGATTTTTGTATCCTGTAACTTTACTGAATTTGCTTATCAGTTCCAATAGCTTCTTTGTGGAGTCTTTTTTAAGTTTCTCTAAGATCATGTAGTCTGCAAACAAGGATAATTTGATTTCTTCCTTTCAAATCTGGCTGTCCCGTATTTCTTTCTCTTGTCTAACTATGCACTAGCTAGAACTTCCAGTAAGTACTATGTTGAATAACAGTGGTGAAAGTGGGCATCCTTCTCTTGTTCCAGATCTTAGAGTAAAGGCTTTCAGTTTTTCCCCATTCAATATGACATACTAGCTGTGGATCTGTCATAAATGGTTTTTATTATATTGAGGAAAGTTCCTTCCGTACCCAGTTATTTGAGAGTTTTTATAATGAATGTTGAATTTTATCAAGTGCTTTTTCAGCATCAATTGAAAATGATGATATGGATTTGGTCTTTCATTCTGTTGATACGATGTTTCACATTGATTGGCATATGTTGAACCATCCTTGTATCCCTGTGATGAATCCCACTTTATCGTGATGAATAATCTTTTAAATGTTTGAATGTTTTGTTGAATTTGGTTTGTTGAGGATTTTTGCTTCTGCATTCAGAAGTATTGGCCTATAGTTTTCTTTTTTTGTTGTTGTGTCTTTGTCTGATTTTGTTATCAGGGTGAAACAGTCCTCATAGAGTGAGTTCGGGAGTATTCCTTCCCCCTCTTTTTTTTGGAGGGGGGAATAGTTTAAGCAGAATTGGTATTAGTTCTTCTTTGAATGCTTGATAGAATTCAGCAGTGAAGCCATAGGGTTCTGGGGCTTTTCTTTGAATGGAGACTTTTTATTATTGCTTCTTTCTCATTAGTTATTATTGGTATATTCAAGTTTTGGATTTCCCTGGTTCATTCTTGGTAGGTTGTATGTGTCTAGGAATTTATCCATTTCTGTTAGGTTTTCTAATTTATTGGCATATCGTTGCTCATAGTAGTCTCTATGATCCTTTGGATTTCTGCAGCATCAATTATATTGCCCCCTTTTTGGCTTAGTCTGGCTGAAGGTGTGTGAATTTTGTTCATCTTTTCAAAAAGCCAACTTTTTGTTCTGTTGATCTTTTGGGGATGTTTTTGTTTCAATTTCATTTGTTTCTACTCTAATCTTTATATTTCTTTTCTTCTTATTTTGGGTTTGGTTTGCTCTTGTTTTTTTAGTTTTTCAAGATGCATCATTAGGTTATTTGAAGCTTTTCTACTTTTTTGATGTAGGCACTTATTGCCATATAGTTTCCTCTTATTGCTGCCTTTTCTATATCCCATAGATTTTGATATGTTGTGTTTTCATTTTCACTTGTTTTGAAGAATTTTTTATCATAATTTCTTTCTTAATCTCTTCCTTGACCCACTGGTCATTCACGAGCACAGGGTTTAATTTCCATGTGTTTGTATATTTTCCAATGTTCCTCTTGTTATCAGTTTCTAGTTTTATTTCATTGTGGTCAGAGAAAATACTTGGTATGATTTCAATTTGTTTGAATTCTTTAAGACTTGTCTTGTTGCCTAAAATATGGTCTATCCTTGAGAATGATCCTTCAGCTCAAGAGAAGAATATATATTCTGCAGCTGCTGGATAAAGTGTTCTGTATATATCTTTTAGGTCTATTTTGTCTGTAGTACAGATTCAGTCCAATGATTTTTTGTTGGTTTTCTGTCTGGATGATCTGTCTAATGCTAAAAGTGGAGTGTTGAGGTCTCCAGTGATCATCATAATGGGATCTGTCTCTCTCTTTAGCTCTGATAACATTTGCTTTATATATCTGGGTGCTCCAGTGTTGGGTGCATATATATTTAGGGTTGTTACATCCTCTTGCCGAATTGCCCCTTTTATCATTATATAACAACCTTCTTTGTATCTTTTTACAGTTTTTGTCTTGAAATCTATTTTATCTAATGGAAGTATAGGTACTCCTGCTTTTTTGGTTTCCATTTGCATGGAATGTCTTTTTCCATCCCTTTATTTTCAGTCTGTGTGTGTCTTTAGAGATGAAATGGGCTTCTTACAGACACCATATAGTTGGGTCTTGTTTTTTTTATCCATTCAGGCACTCTAGGTCTTTTGATTGGAGAGTTTAGTCCATTCATATTCAGTATTATTATTGATAGGTAAGGACTTACTGCCATGTTATCATTTGATTCCTGGTTGGTTTGTGGTCCTCTCTTTCTGTCTTCCTTCCTTCCCGTCTCCTTTGTTAAAAGTGATTTTCTCTGGTAGTATGTTTTAATTTTTTCCTTTATATTTTTTGTGTGTCTGTTGTAGGTTTTTTGACTTGAGATTACCACAAGGCTTGCAAAAAACATTTCTGTTAATTTTTCATTTTTTATTTCAGAATTTTACAGGGGTACATAAATTTTGGTTACATAATTAGCTTTTATACAATTTGAGTCAAAGTTACAAGTGTTCCCTTCAGTCAGTGTGCATTGTACCCATTAGGTGTGAATTTACCCATCCTCTCCTCCCCCCTCCCACATGATTTCCCTTGAATTTTACTTCTGTATGCACACACGAGAATTGATGGATTAGTTCCAATTGAGTACATGTGGTGTTTGTTTTTCCATTGTGGTTTATATATACTATGGAGTACTACTCAGCCATAAAAAATGGTGATCTAGTATCTTTTGTAACAACCTGTATGGAACTGGAGGCCAGTCTTCCTAGTGAAGTATCACAGGAATGGAAAAAATAATTCATAACCAGTTATTTTAAACATATGACAACTCTGTCCTATGTTTACATAAACAAATAAATAAGCAAAGAGAAATCTAACAGAAATTCTACACTTTAATTCCATCCCCCTCCTACTTTTTAACTTTCTGTTGTTTCTATCCATATCTTTTTATACTAGCTAGGTGGCAGAAAGTTTTTGCAATTATTTTTTGTAGGTTTGTCTTTTAGTCTTCCTACTCACGATAAAAAGTGTTTTATATACCACAGTGATAGCCATAGAAATTAGCAATAGCAAACAAACTAAATAAGGAACCAGTGACCAACCTGGAGCAAAAGAGACTTGAGACCTTTCAAAGAGTTCTAAATAGCTATCTTCACAAAACTCAACAAGGAGATTGAAATATTTTTAAAAAAGCAGAAATTCTAGAGCTTAAACATTCAATTGACAAACTTAGAAATGAATCAGTCTCTCAACAGAACTGACCAAGCAGAAGGAAGAATTAGTGAGTTTGAAGATAGGCTATTTGAAAATACACAGAAGAGCAAAATGTATGCCTACAGGATCTAGAAAACAGCCTCAAAAGAGGAAATCTGTATTTGTGTACTTACTGTTACTAGTGAGTTGTATACGTTCAGAAGATTTCTTGTTCATTAATGTCATTTTCTTTCAGACTGAACTCCTTTTAGCATTTCTTGTAAGACAGATCTGGTGTTGATGAATTCCCTCAGCTTTTATTTTTCTGGGAAAGTTTTTATTTTCTCCTCCATGTTTGAAGGATATTTTTGTAGGATATAATATTCTGGGGTTAAGATTCTTTTCCTTCAGCACTTTGTATATGTTATTTCACTCTCTCTTGGCCTATAAGGTTTCCACTGACAAATCTGTTGCTAGATGTATTGGAGCTCCTTTACGTGTCTTTTTTTTTTCTTTTTTCTTGCTTCTCTTAGGACCTTTTCTTTATCCATGACCTTTGAGAGCTTGATTATTAAATGTGTTGAGATAGGCTTGTTTGGGTTCAGTCTGCTTGGTGTCTATGACCTTGTTGTACCTGAACATTGATATCTTCTTCTAGGTTTGAAAAGTTCTTCTCTGTTATTATTTCTTTGAATAAACTTTCTACCCCAATCTCTCATATATATACTTCTTCTTGAAGGCCATTAACTCTGAGATTTCCTCTTTTGTGGCTGTTTTCTAGATCTTATAGGCATACTTTTTGCTCTTCTGTATATTTTCAAATAGCCTATCTTCAAATTTACTAATTCTTTCTTCTGCTTGGTCAGTTCTACTGTTGAGAGAATGATTCATTTCTAAGTTTGTCAATTGAATGTTTAAGCTCTAGAATTTCTGCTTTTTTTTTTTTAATATTTCAATCTCCTTGTTGAGTTTCATGAAGATAGCTATTTTGAACTCTTTGAAAGGTCTTAAGTCTCTTTTGCTCCAGGTTGCTCACTGGTTCCTTATTTAGTTTGTTTGGTGAGGTCTTGTTTTCCTGGATGTTTGTTTGTTTAATTTTTTTATTTCAGGAAAATATGAGAGTACAAACATTTTGGTTACATGTTAAGTCTCTGCCTCTCCCTAGCAAGAGTTAGAGGTACACCCCTCCCCTCCACAATGCTCGCCACATCCCTCAGTTGTGAGTCTACCCTCCCAAGCCCCTAATCCCTGGAGAACACCACCACCATTTGAGCACCATACTGTTTATCAGTCAGTACCAATTTGATGGCAAGTACGTGTGGAGCCCATTCTTCTCATCTTGTGTCACCTGACTTTGGATAATGGGCTCAAGCTCAATCCAAGAAAATATAAGTGGTGCTACCATGTTTCCCCAAAAATAAGACAGAGTCTTATATTTATTTTTCCCCAAGAAGACACCCTAAGGCTTATTTTCAGGGGCTGTGTTTTTTTTTTAAGTACGGTACAACAATCTACATTTATTCAAATATAGTTAAGTCGTCGTCTTCTGGAACATCATAATAACTCTCCAATCCCCGAATTCCATCCTGAATTTCTTGCAACTCTATTTCCTTTAGAACCATTGGCCAGGACCTGACAGGGGGAGCCGACCTTGTTTTTTGTTGGTGGGGCTGCCCACACCTTTCCGGTCACCTCTGGGATAGTAACTGTCATGATGGGGCAGATGAGAAGGGCTGCTCATCATCTTTACCGCTCCATGACAAAATGCATGGGTTGTGCAGATACGCTGCATAGCCACACCCATCACTGGGTCTTATTTTCCGGGTAGAGCTTATATTGCACAAATGTTTAGAAATCCTGCTAGGGCTTATTTTATGGGTAGGTCTTCACTGTCGTTTCTTATAATTGAGTAATATTCCATTGGAAACATATACCAAATTTTAATAATCCACTCATGAATTGACAGGCACTTGGGTTGTTTTCATGTCCTTGCAATAGTGAATTGTGCTGCCATAAACATTTGGTGCAGATGTCTTTATAATAGAATGTCTTATGCTCTTTTGGATAGATGCCTAATAATGTTATTGCTGGATCGAATGGTATTTCTATTTCTAGCTCTTTGAGGTATCTCCAAATTCTTTTCCACAGAGGTTGCACTAATTTGCCGTCCCACCAGCAGTGTAAGAGTGTTCCTATCTCTCTGCATACTCGCCAGCATTTGTTGTTTTGGGACTTTTTTTTTTTCCGGCATATTATAGGGGTATAGATTTTAAGGTTTCAATAAATGCCCTTTCCCCCCTCCCCCCCAAGTCTGAGTTTCCAGCATGACCATCCCCCAGATGGTGTACATCTCACTCATTATGTATGTATATACCCACCCCCCTCCCCCTTGCCCAATACCCTCTTACTGTCGTACCTATGTGTCCACTTAGGTGCTGCTCATTTAATACCAGTTTGCTGGTGAATATATGTGGTGCTTGTTTTTCCATTCTTGGCATACTTCACTTAGTAGTATGGGTTCCAGCTCTAACCAGGAAAATATAAGATGTGCTATATCACCGTTGTTTCTTAGAGCTGAATAGTACTCCATGGTATACATATACCACATTTTATTAATNTCCATTCTTGGATTGATGGGCACTTGGGCTGTTTCCACAGCCTTGCAATTATGAATTGTGCTGCTATAAACATTCGAGTGCAGGTGTCTTTTTTGTAGAGTGTCATTGGATCTTTTGGGTAGATGCCCAGTAGTGGGATTGCTGGGTCAAATGGTAGATTCACTTGTATCGCTTTAAGGTATCTCCATATTGCTTTCCACAGAGGCTGAACTAGTTTGCAGTCCCACCAGCAGTGTAGGAGTGTTCCTCTCTCTCCGCATCCACACCAGCATTTGTTATTTGGAGACTTTTTGATAAAGGCCATTCTTACAGGGGTTAGGTGATATCTCATTGCAGTTTTGATTTGCATTTCTCTAATGATTAGAGATGTTGAGCTTTTTTTGTGTTTGTTGGCCTTAATTCTGTCTTCTTTGGAAAAGATTCTGTTCATTTCCATTGCCCATTTATTGATGGCATTGTTTGATTTTTTTCTTGTTAATTCCTTTAAGTTCTACATAGCTTCTTGTTATCAGCCTTTTATCGGATGTGTAGAGAGCAAATATTTTTTCCCATTCTGAGGTTGTCTATTCACACTAATGATAGTTTCCTTGGCTGTGCAGAAGCTTTTCGATTTGATCAGATCCTACTTGTTTATTTTTGCTGCGGTGATTGCTTTGGGGGTCTTCTTCAAAAATTCTTTGCCTAGGCCGATGCCTGAAATGGTCTTCCCAACATCTTCTTCTAGGATTCTTAAGGTTTCATGCTTTAGCTTTAAGTCTGTTATCCATCTTGAGTGGATTTTTGTGAGAGATAGGGATCCAGTTTCATTCTTCTGCACTTAGCTATGTTTTCGTGGATGCTCACTGATGCCTGGGCATTGAAGAGTTAGGTATTTAATCTTCGCAGTCTGGGCTTGTTTGAATCTGTTCTTCTTGGGAAAGCTTTCTAGATAGTCAAAGGTAACTGAGTGTTGTGATCTAAGTCTTTGGTCACGCCACCCATATCAACACTGGGGTTCCCCAAGCCCAGTAATGCTGTGATTCTTGTAGACTTCAGGTTCTACTGCCATGGTGGATTTGGGTAAAATACAGATCCTGGGATTCCTTGGATCACCAGGCAAAATCTCTCACTCTTCCCTCACTGTCTGTGCTGGGCTGCTGGAGTTGGGGGATAAGTGACGTGAGCATTCCTTCATGGCCACCAGCACCAAATCACACCTGAAGCCAGCCCAGTCTCACCCAAAGCCCATGATGACTGTTGTCTGGCTACCTCTGATGTTTATTCAGTGCCCAAGGGTTCTTCCGTCAGCAGGTGGGCGAATCCTGCCAAGACTACTTCTTTCTTTTCAGGGCAGAGTGTTTCCTTCTGGCTCAGTGTGGGTTTAGAAATGCTGTCTAGCAACTAAGGCCTAGACTCAGCAGCTTCAGGAGCCTGCTTGGTACTTTAGTTTACAGTGGCTGAGCTGGTACCCAAGTTACAAAACAAAGTCCTCTTTCTTCCTTTTCCTCAATTGGAACAAGACTCTCCCCCAGCCACACTGCCTGGAGTTTCAGGAGGGGTTACACAGGCACTGGCTTGGCCTTGGCGACTGGGGTCTCACTGGGTAACGTGCACCCCACATTGGCTGACTCTGAGCCAGCACAGCAGCAGGAATGGCTCAAGGCCTGACTGCAGCCTTTGTGGCCCAACTGCCTTATGGATTTCATCCTGGTGCCAGGCTGTTTTTCGGCAGCCAGTGGTTGGGCTAGCCAGAACTTGGTTTCAGGTGGAGGATTTCCCACCGGCCAGGCTGGTCTAAATGGTCCCTCCGTTGCCATCGGCAGCACCCTCTGCCAGGGTGGCCCTGAGTTTCAGTGCAAAGTCCCACAGTCACTTCACTCTCCCTCCCCCAGGCACAAAGATTGTCTCACTAGACCTGCTGCCGGATGGCAGAGGGGTGGCGTAGGTAATGCGAAATTGTCTTTTCTGCCCTCTTCAGTGCCTGTTTCCTTGATACAATGTTAAAACCAGGTAGTATGATCGATCGATCGCTCACCTGATTTTTGGTTCTCTTGAAAGTGCTTGCTTGCTTGGATAGTTGCTGAGTTTGTGGTTAGTACAGAGGGACATTGCTGGAGGTTCTTATTTGGCCATCTTGCTCCACAACCACCTTTTTTTGAGACAGGGTTGTGCTCTGTTGCCCAGGCTGGACTGCAGTGGTGTCATCATAGCTCACCGCAGCCTCAAACTCCTGGGCTTCAAGCAGTCCTCCTGTCTCAGCCTCCCAAAATGCTGGGACTACAGGTGTGAGCTGCTGTGCCTGGCTTGGAAATTCTTTTCAGTGATCTGAGTCCAGCAAACAGAACTGTAATGTCATCCTATGCCTTAAGCTCAATTTCCTGTGTGCAACGCACAAGATCATTTTCTCTGATGCAGAATATGAAAGCCAAGAAGGAGTGGAGTGGTTGATGTCACATCATCTTCTCCCAACAGAAATCAGCTCCTTTGCTCCAAACATAGCTTTGAGGCCCCCATCTTTATTGAATGTAGCACGTTTCAGCTTTGCAGTCTTCCCATTTTCCCATCTTTTTAAAGTATTCACTTAAATAAAGGAAACCCTTCTGTTTCTTCTTACTTTCCAGTGCTGAGCCCATCCTCAGAATTATAAAATAGTAATATTTAGTGTGTTATGATAAAACATAGAGTCCTGTTGTTCAGAATTCTTTGTAACATGCTCTCGATTGGCACGTGGGGCCTCATCCCCGGGGAGCCCTCCTGGTCCACTCTCATGAGAGTTGCAGAACATCCTCTGGACCTCGACATGGCACCCAGAAAGACAGCACCCCCGTCGGTACCGCCTGCGTTTGGCAGTTTATCTGGACGGCTCTTTTTCCTTTCCCCTCCAAATTTGCTTTGTAAGCCTCTTTAATTTGCAGGTTCCTTGCCAAACATTTTACCTGTATTGCATTTCAAGCCAGAAACCCAGCTAAGTCTGTACCCAGTGACCTGTCTGCTCCCTCGAGTATCTTGCCCCCCCAGGTTCCAGTGCCACTTTCTACCTTAAGGGCAACATCATTGAAGTCACACAGTGTCCGCGCATCTTGTCATACCTCTTTGTTCTCACACTGAGGGAAGACACGTCCCAGGTGGTAAGCAAGCTTTTCAGGACATCTCGGCAGACTGACAGCTGCCTTCTGGGGATTTTCCTATGCATTTAGCAATGTTTAGACCTAATGACGGATAGATACTAGTGCTTTTATTTTAGTAAAGATTGTTGAAGGCCTAGAAAACCACATGAGTACTGTGACTTTGTAGCATAAATACAGTATCTCACTTCAGTTTTCTCCTCTGGCTCAGTTCCAAAGGCTCCTTTGAAATTAGAAGGGAGTTCCTTTCCTTATAATTTGTGTTAACAGCCTATTGTTCTGCCAGCTGTCGTTAGCCCGGCTCTCTGCCATAAATCGATTCCAGTGGGAGCAAAGGCAAGATTGTAAATCAGTACATCTATGCTCTTATTTCCCCTTTTGTTCTGTTCAACTCTATAATTACACTTTATTTTCCTACAGTAGCAGATTTTCAAATTTAAATCTCATGAATTTCAATATTTATACACATACATAATAGGACAAAAAGACCACACTGTTCTCCCCCTCAATTCACACCTACAAACTAATATTTGCTATATGAGATAAAGGCAAATCCTTTTCGGAAATAGATGATAGGGATTAACCAAGTAACATTGCCTGTAATTTCGCCTTTTCAGAAGCGGATGAGTGAATGTTCTGGAGAAAGAAAAAAAGGTTTTTTTCTTATTCTTTCCTACAGTCTGTGTGACCAGGTAAAGCCGTCTGGAGGCCTCCACGTTTAGGAAAAATGCCCCTACTTGCTTTTAAAGCCCCAGCAGGCCATGACTCCATATAAAAATAAATATTTGAGCATCACTCTGATGACCTCTCTGGGCACCTTTCATCAGGCAGTATTTATATAGTCCATGTGCCAGGCACTGTTTTAGGTTGTAGAGAAATAATAATACTCAATATAGAGACAGCTCTTTTTCATGTGCCAGGGAATCTGCTAAGGATTTTTGAGGGTATTCTCCTATCTATACTGTTATTACTTCAGAGGCTAGAAGAATAGGTGTGTATTCTGCAGGGAAAGATTTAACCTCTGTGTGCCCCAATTTCCAAAATAGGAATGGCAGTAATAATACCTACTTCATCAGGTGGTTGTGAGGATTATATAACTTTATTCAAGCACAGCTATATCCCAATGCAGAGCTATTTTTAAAATTATGAGAGTCTACTACATGTCAGTCATACTACTGTGTTTCCCCGAAAATAAGACCTAGTGATGGGCGTGGCTACGCAGCGTATCCTCACAACCCATGCATTTTGTCCTGGAGCAGTGAAGAAGATGAGCAGCCCTTCTCATCTGCTCATGAGAGCTCTATTGCTCAACATGAGAGATTGGGGCCAATGGTTCTAAAGGAAATAGAGTGGCAAGAAATTCAGGATGGAATTTGGGATTTGGAGAGTTATGATGATGTTCCAGAAGAAGATAACTATATTTGAATATGTGTAGATTGTTGTACTGTACTTAAAAAAAAAATAACACATCCCCTGAAAATAAGCCCTAGGGTGTCTTCTTGAGGAAAAATAAATATAAGACTCTGTCTTATTTTGGGGGAAACATGGTAGGCATTGAGACACACATTGTATTTAGGAAAAATGAAGTCACTGGTGATCTTAGTACAGTTTTACTGGAGTAAAAGAGGTGGAACCTACATTGCAGCAGGTTGTATTATAGAATGAATTGAGGAACAGACAAGTAATTCCAGTGCCTGGGCTCTGCAATGGGGAAGAGAAAGAGACTGATAACTGAAAGGGGGAGGGAGTGAAAGAGTTTATGATTGAAGAGCTTTGGACATATCTAAGTGTCGTAGAAACAAAGAAGAAGATGAGAAGAGTCTGATGATACAGGAGACAACAGTGAATAATCTGTAGATCAAAGCTGTGAGAAGGCAGGGACAGCAGGATGCAGAGCCCTGGACAGAAGCGATGGCTATTTTCTTTTGTCACTAGAGGAAGGGAGGCACAGAATGGGTGAGACTGTAAATTTGAAGTGACTATTGATAAGGTGCTGAGGGAGTTCTTGCGCTGGTTTTCCCTGAGAAAAGGGAGCAAAGTCATGTGCTCAAAGTGGATTCGTATTAGGCATGTGGAAGAGTAGGAGGTTTTAGTGTATACGTTTTTAAATAGTTGCTACCAAGAGCTTAAAAATAATAACCAACCAGGGAAATAGAGTGTCCCATTCGGGGGTCTAGTTGAAGGTGAGTGCTTTCTTGGATCTTTTTGTATTCCCACTGTGGACATAAGTGAAGACCAACGAAAAGGGAATAAGCAGTGTATTTATACAGAGTTGCAGAGAGGAGGCTCATTTTGGCAGGGACTCAAAGGCAGGAAGACAGACGAGTGGGAAAGCTTCATAGTAGAAAAAAGAGAAGACTTCCAGTGTGCCCTGACTGAGGCTGGAAGCAGCTAAAGGGAAGTGGACATCCATCTGGTGTGATGGGTTAGGGGAACACATTTGGCTTTCTCTGCTTGGTCATGGTTTGGGTGTGGCAAAGTCATAACATGTAACCAAAATGTTTGTACCCCTATAATATCCTAAAATTAAAAAAAAAGGTTGGAAGAAGGGCCAGAAATTAGGGAAACTGTCAGTAATTAATCGAGCCCTGGCCATTTTGAGCCAATCGTTATGGTGGAAATTATTGTTTGGTTTTATGGATTGATAACAAAAATAGTAGTCCGAGTCCTTCCCAAGCCAGACTTATAGTAGGCTCGTTTCCTGGGCAAGTTTTTGCAGTTTATGGGTGAGAATTCCATTTTTTATATGGCCGTGCCATTGTCCATTTGTAGATTCAGTTTCTTACCACTTATTATTAAAACTTAAAATGATCTATTCAGAATTCATTGTTCCTTTAGTTAAAAAAATATAGAACTTGACAGAAGAAATGCAGGAAATAGTCAATAATAGAATAGAGATAAGGGAATTTGTGGGAACAGCATTTATGGAATTCAAACTTACTTTTAAGCTGCACAGTAAAGGAAAAATTCAAGAAACTGCATCCCTTTACTTTGAGCCATGGATGACATAAACCCAGGCTGTGAAAGTGGAATCTCTCAGACCCGGGGACTAGAAGATAGAGACTTAAGAAATCACCTCACACAAACTTTTTATGTCGCACATTTAAACTCAGGCCCAGAAAGAATACGTGACTTGCCTAAGCTGGCACAGCTACCTAGGACAGACTGGAATCCACCATTCTGTCATTTTCATTGATCTAAGAAGCAGCCACTATGTAAATCATGTTGCAAATTTCTTTTTCAAATCTGGAATCACAAAGTTCGAAGAGTGCAAGACGTTGACCTAAAACGCTCCATAACTGTTCCATGGAGCTGTCTAAAACCATACTAAACCTACCTGTTATTCATACTAGCAGTTTACAGGCTTAAGAGACTTTAAAGAGAATTTAATCTTATAAATGTTTAACCATAAGGCATGATAAATGTTAGGATTATTTGTTAAGATTCCAGAAATCTCCTTGTTCCTATAAAATACCTGAGGGGCAGTGTACCTGATAAGAGAAACAAGGGCGTATTACCATTGATTGATTATATAGTAAACTTTTACCTTGTCCCTCTTCACATAATGAATTTCTCTTTTCCTTATAGCCTGATAAGAAAATTTAATGGGATATTTCCACCAGTAGTAAAACCACTAAGCCTCTTAGAAAGTGCTTTTTACATCTAGTGAGGAAACACCTTGATATCCAGCTGGAAAGAGCCACAACTTTTACATTAGTGTCATGTTAACATGGCATCAGAAACACAGTGTGATACTTTCAGGGTCAAACAGAGGTTGTCTGAAGTTGCCCATGATCTCAAAGCTTAGGGAGACAGATGAAAAGGGGAGAATGGGAAGGAAGGGTCTAGCCCTTGAGCCAGGGTTGCGCTTCTAGACACCCCCATGTGAGGTGGTCTAGAAGCAATATTAAATAAGATCTGGAAAATCTGGGTGGCATGCTCCAATCAGTAATAACCAGTTCAGGAAGTGCTGAGTTCCAGGAAAGGGATCTCTTTTGAAGTCCCTCAAAAATGCTTGACCAGGGAGCTTAAGGAGAATAAATACCAAAGGAGTGTAGGTTTATTTGTGTCCTGGCTTTCTGGGTGAATTAACTGAGATCCAGAGCCAGGGCCTAGAGAAATGTTTGCAGAGCAGACATCCGGTTTCAGGTCAGATTTTTTTTTTTTTTTTATAGATACCAAAGTCATTCTTAGTCTTCGTGTTGTTCTGTTTACTTACATATTTATTGAATGAATAAATATCTGAGTTCTCTATGTACTAAGTACTATGGTAAATATACAGGTATAATAGAGCAAAACCTGGTTCTCTCCTGGGCTTACATGATTTGAGTTGTAATTAAACTATAGATTTAGCATCATTTATTTATTTTTTTTTTTTTTTTGAGACAGAGTCTCACTCTGTTGCCCCGGCTAGAGTTTCATGGCGTCAGTTTAGCTCACAGCAACCTCAAACTCCTGGGCTCAAGCAATCCTCCTGCCTCAGCCTCCCAAGTAGCTAGAACTACAGGTACATGCCACCATGCCCAGCTAATTTTCTCTATATATTGTTAGTTGGCCAATTAATTTCTTTCTATTTTTAGTAGAGATGGGGTCTCGGTCTTGCTCAGGCTGGTTTCAAACTCCTGACCTTGAGTGATCTGCCCGCCTTGGCCTCCCAGAGTGCTAGGATTACAGGCATGAGACACCGCACCAGGCCTTAGATATAATATTTTTAATATTAACACATTTGTTTAATGTAAACAATTAGGGAGGTACCTTTAGGGGATTTCCTGGTTTGAATGGAGCTTCTCTTATTGGCAGACTATATTCTACTAATTGAGAACAGTCCTAGTAGAATTGTAAAATAGCCTTCATTCTTTTTAATAAAGTTCTTTGCTCATAATACCAAGGCCCTAAATTTGCACACATACTGAGCCCTTAATTCTACCTAGGAGCCCTGCCAATATTTGTTATAATGTCAGAGTCTTGAAATATGGAACTTGGCAAGTCTGTTACCGCAACAAATTAGTAGTACAGTGATTGGAGTAGTACTTTCAATGTTCTTATTCAATGCCTGCTTTTTCCAATGTTTCTTACCTTTGTTAAACCCATGACTCTTTATTTAACAAACATAAAACATCACATGTAATGTCAGAATTTACACAATAAATTTTGTACTTAAAAAGAGATGAACACAATTATAATTTTAAGAATTTTTTTCAAATTCTATATAGAACTCCCCACTTTACACTTAAGAATTCCTCTTGTACATAATAAAGCATATGAATGTCTGTGTCGATTATAGTAACTTAGCCCATTTCATCACTTTTACAAAATGTTAAAAAAAAAGTTTCAAGGTAGGAGCAAGGCACAGATATTTCAAGCATCCTATAAAGTGTAATTTTTTCTTTACCATTATAATTATCATCATCTCTTAAACCCCAAATGAGCTATCAGGGACCTTGGCCATAGGTTAGTCTGTTCCAGGCTAAGTAAATCCTCTTGTATACTGGGTTTCAAAAAAGAAAGTAGATCCTTCTATCTTAGCATTTTAGAAACCAGTGACAAGTAATCCATACCAAAATGTGTCTTTTGCAATTTTTCATAAGCAATATGTTTGAAGGTTGAACCACGTGCAGTCAATTGCACTGTTAAAAATGTAATGCCTTTGCCTGCAGAGTGTACCAGTATATTAATTTAGTGGTGCATTAAAGTTCTGCATTTGAGGATCATGAGCTTACAGCACCAAACCTGGTAGAAATCTATCTAATAAAGTTCAATATGACTAATACATGAGACTTTAAAAAAAAAAAAGTAAAGCTAGTTTTATATTCATTTTACAGATTTTTTTATGACATATAAAATCATTAAGATACAGAATCTAATCCTAAAACATACCACCATTCTTGCATTGTACATTATAAGAGCCATACAAAACTACTATTTAAAAAAAGCAATCTGAATTTGTGGCACAATTTTTAAAGAATCTATTCTTCTTTGAATAAAAAATGTAAAATACTGGGGCAACATAGGAAGATAAAGATCTGCTGAATGCCTGCAGTCCCAGCTACTTGGGAGGCTGAGGCAAGAGAATTGCTTGAGCCCAGGAGTTGGAGGTTGCACTCTAGCCTGGGCAACAAGAGTGAGACCCTGTCTCATAAGGAAAAAAAAACTATTGAAATGGAAATTTTAGTAAATAAAGTAAAAGTTATTACTATGTTGAAGCACATTTAAGTCCTGAATCATGAAGAGTTCACTAACTCACTCAGGTGGAATGCCTAGGAGGGTATCAGGAAGAAGGTGCACCAGGCCCCAGCTCAGAGGCAGAGGTGTGCCCACATGCCTGAAATCATGCCTAGAATCTGGAGGATGCTCATTCCTGTTGCCATGCATACATCTAAACATATCTCTTAGATGAGAGGGAAAGAGTCCAAATAGATCTTGTCAGTCCAATTAATGCTTCCAACAAAAAATACCTATGACACCTTGGCATCCATCCATAGCCCTACAGCACATACTGTAAGGGATGCCCCCCTTTGATTTACAGGAGAGGAGACAGACATCACTGCCACCCCATCGGAGAGGGGAAGATGGGATACTCCAGCACCAACAGAATGAGGCGTAAGAGGCTGATGGCCACTATTCATAACTGAAGCTACCCCAAAGGCCAAGATCAAAGACAACTGTCATTCCAGACCCATTAGATGGCCTCAAGTGCCCAGGGAGAGGGCAGTATGTAGTCACCATCAAGCCAAGTATAGAAGAGTGGGACATCACAACTGTGTCCACATTTCTGGAGCAAGGGATTCACCAACGTAAGACCAAAAGGGCATCTTGGTGACTCACATTTCTTCAGATGGTTCAGATGTTGTAGGAAGAATAAGGGGGAATGATATCTGCTCCCCTAGATTGCTTCTTGAAAAAAAAGATCTTTGATTAAGAGTAAAAAGGTGAGAAGTTATAGTTGTAGCTATCAAGAGTGTGGGGTAAGATGTTCCATCTAATACCGATTGAACCAAAATGAGTAGCTGAGACTCTGCTTATCGACAAGGCTCCACGAGGGCCTGAATCAGAGGTGTGCACCCCCCAACAACTACCAACATCTAGATGCCACAGTTGGCATCAAAGGAACAAGGAAAAGCCAGGGATCATTCACGCCTGTCAACCTGGATACTCGCAGGAAGTGTATGGGATTATTTCTTAATTAAGAATATAGAAAAGATATCCTTAAGCTATTTCATGCATACATGTGACTTAACAGGTTTTTAAAAAATTATTTCAGTTTTAGTAAAGACTTTTTACTAAACTGATTAAAGTTATAAATTTGTCTGTTATGTCAAAAAAAATCTGACTTGCAGCTTTGATAAAATCTTAGTTTGTACAAATGGTACGACTCAGCTTTTGAGGAATGATCTTTTATAATATAAAAACAATATAAAAATTTCTCCATACTTCTCTCTAAACATTTTTTTCTACATAAAAATTCTGTAATCATCTTGTGTTTGGTATAATTGATATCAGACATATGGATATTCTTTCAGTTGCAAATATAATCATTCATAATAGATGAAGAGTTTTTTTTTCATCTTCTCTATTTCCCTAGAATTACAAATAAAGGCTCTGTAGTTCTCTGTCTTCTATACCATGAAAAAAAGTGAAAGTGGATTAACTGAAATTTCACCTCTAATTTTTATCTAATAGCAAAAATCTTTTTACTAAAAGCCAAGTATTGAACCGCATCCTAGCAGCTAAGCCTGTTTGATCATTTCCTCTTTTCTTCTTGTCTAGACTGTTAATACTACTTAATTAAATAGTGGCTGACACTGACAACAAGACAAACACTCCTATAAACGGTGGTTTATAAATAGAATTGGGGCATTTTCTAAAGAAGAAAATTCAGTACAAAGTGCTTCACAGTTATAAGTGCTTTATGTCTGAGACCCATCATCTGTAGCTTTCTCAAAAATCAGGAATGAGAAATTCCCTAGCCTGAAACCTATGACATTAGTTAATCTATAAGAATCACTAAGCTTTAGAAAAAAAATTAGATAACACAGCCACATTTTCAAGCAATTTAAATATTCAATATACAGCTTCAGTCATTTAACTTTGATCAGCTAATCCAAAAATAGGTCTTGGATCCCACCAATGTCTGAAGGCCTATAGTTTGACACACTGAACTGTAATTTGAGAGACGTGGATTCTGGTGCTGTGAGCTGTCCCCAGGTCAATGAGGTATCTTGGATTAGTTTTTCCCTTCTTGAAATACAGTGGTTGGATATTAGACCAACAGCCTTTGAACATTCTTAGAAGACCTAAAGACCAAGCCAGTTCTCTGTGGCCACTTGGTTTGGGAGATAAATCCAAATGAGTAGAACCCTGAGCCCGGCACTCCTAATTGGTTAAAGGGGAGCAAGCTTTACTTTTGTCTGTGCTAAACTACTGAACTAGGTATAGATAAGGTCCCTTCCAGATTAGAAATTCTATAATAAAAGAAGTTACACCAAGTCATATTTATGCCCAGAAGAAGCATAATCTAATTGGGAGAAAAAGATACTTGAATGTGTAATGTATAAGATGCATGCCACCTCTCCACAGTGATATAGTATTAATATAATGCTAAACATAAAGTCACAAATTTGAGGCTGGAATAATATGCAGCTTTGCATGCAAATAGTTCATGCAAAGAAGGTTCATCAAAAAAAGAGAACTTCAGGCTGTCATCAGGAAAAGGTCCATGGTATGAATATTGAATAATGGATTACTGTAACCAGAGCAGGAGGGAAAATATATTAATTGTGAATTAAAGTAACTTGTTCTTAAGAATGGCTAATATTTTCAGACTCATTAGAATATTCATACAGTAAGATGCCAGCTATTCATAACATGAAATATTATTATTGTATATCAGTAAGGGGAAATTAAAAATGAAAATAGGTCATGATGAAATATACTAGGAGCAAGCATATATATTTGTAGGTTTATGGACAAAGTCTAAGACATTGCTTCATTACCTTTGATATAACAAATCATATCTGCTAATATTAGAACATTTGGACCTTAAATCAAATGCCGTTTTTCCTAAAAGACAGTGGTCAGACTCTCACTAAATGAAATTCTGTTCTAAAAACAGAGACATGATTTAATGAACTCTGCTTGATCGTAAATATCCATCTACTACTTCTGTGTGATAAATGTTTTTCAGCAAGGCAATGAAAAGCCACTGTGACCATTGGGATTTCATTTTCAAGAGTCTTGCAGTTTCAGGCTGAGGTTATCAGAAAGATCTTCTGTCACTGAAGGAGCTGAAGTCACGTCACACTGATGTCCCTGGTAGGGGAAAGTGTGAGCTGCAGAGAAGGGCTGGAGGGGACAGGTATTCATTGTGACAGGGACTCTAAAGTAGAGTAGGTGGTAGAGCCAAAGAGGAAAACAGGGAACCCCTAAGGGACACAGGCAGCAAGAGGACGCCTTCTGGAGAGGAGTGGGCATTTCTTCAGCAAGGGATCGCCTGAGTGGATCAGTTGGCCTGGCTGAATTAATCAAGATTGAGCCAGGATCTCACAGGGATTTTTACATGGTGAATCATTCAGAATTTCAAGGGCTTTTTATAAATTCAAGGACTCAGAGTTCTTTGATTAATTTGATTAGATCTTCCCAACCATTAATAAATGGAAAATCAACTTCTAATGGTACTTAAACTTCACTCCTGAGAGTTCTCAATATGTGCAGTGGTTTTTCTAATTCTTCCATGGTGGTAGAAATAGGAAGATTTATATTGGTGCGTCGTGTGGTTTTTGTCAGGGCGGGGGGGGGGGGGGGGTGTACNGGGGGGGGGGTAGGTGTACATATACATGATAATAGATATTTTTGAAAATGCCTTCATCATACCCTATGAGTACCTTGTGCTCAGAATTTGGAAACATTTCTTCTTTGACTTAAAGAAGTGTCCTTGTTCCCATGGTGTATATGAAAATGCGTGCCATTTTATTTTTGTTATTTCATTTGTCAAAAAATATTGTAAGAAAATTTAAATATATATGCATGGGCGTATTTTCCCAGTTGTGATCAAGGTACATAGCTTGAAGTGTGAACTTGCCCCTTGCATATTTAAATTAAGCAATTTTTCTGGAATGACTGCATCATATTACATCAAACTTATATAAAAAATACCACTTGATATTATGTTGGCATTGAAAAACTGCAAGAAATCTATTTTTACCTAAATCACAACACATTTTTGTCTGATGTAGCATCCAAAGTCAGCAACAGTGGCTTGTAAAGTAGATTTACTAGACCTCCTTCCCCTTGTAGAGTCACCTGACTTTACTTCCATGGGTACCCCTGGGTATTTCTTCAGATGTCACAAGCCAAAATATGTCATTGACCTCCCTGGTTTCCAAACTTTGACCACTTCCATCTATACACTCAAGGTGACAACTTGAATCCTGATCCTACAGCATATAATACAGCCAATTGATAGCTATACAGTTAATAAGATTAGTAGGTGCCTTCACCAATGAAGCCTGTAGCCTTCTTGTTACAGATACAAGTCATCATATACATGAGGCATAAACACGCTGGCTTATAGACAGGTAATAGAGTGGCTTAATCAGATCTTATTCAAATGAGTAATGTACTTTGAAACAGATTTTTGGGGGGGGTGCTACCAACTTTTCCTGTCTCCACCCATTTCATTTTTCAGATCCTTTCCTTCATTCTCAGAGTCTAAAGAAGAGGAGGTGCAGCATCCTATAATAGTCCTTTATCACTGCTTATTCCTCCCAATACATTAATGCCTTTTCTTGAACACAATGTTTTCATGCTTTTTTATTTACCTGTCTGTCTGGGGTTATCTGATTTGACTGGTAAATTCTAAAAGGGCATGGATTATGCCTCTTTTAGCTTATTTATTTCATGTGGCTATCATCTGTAGGTTTGAGATTGATGTTAAGTAATTATACTGTGCTACCTAGCATATTCTTTTTTTTTCTTCACTTTTCTTTGCCATTCCCGTTTGTTTGATGTACTTATAATAATCTCTGTTGACATTGAAGGATAGAAGCAAATGCCACTTTTAAGCATCCTCAGTGCAGATGAAATGATGATAATAATACAACAAATTTTCAACACTTTTCTGGGGAAGTCAAAGCCCTTCACAGACATTAACTCATTCTTCTTCACAATAGCTATTAGAGATAACGGGGACAGGTATTATTGGCACTTTGCAGGTGGATGCTGAGGTCACCTGTAGAACTTTCAGCAAAAGTCATAGAATATTGCAGTGAAAAAGTTCACCTCTGTTTTCAGGCATGGCATGAGGTCCAGCAGCACAAAATGACTTTCCCTGTTCCACAGCCAGCCAGCAACAGCCTGGGGTGACTGTGACTCAGTGGTTTTGCCCTGCATGGGTGGAGGTTGGGGCAGGCCAGCGTTCCAGGAGTCGAAGGCACAGCCTTTAGACAGTCGGTCACTGTCTTTGCACACACATTCAGATCCGATGCCGACTTTCCACACTGAAGGTTTTCAGTGAGCTCTATACTGATCATTCATATCACTACGAATAATTAAATCAAATAGGTCACATTTTATGGATTTGGACTGTCATTTTATAAACCCAGTAAGCTTTCCCTTTTTTTCTTAAAACAGCTCTGACTGGCTCTTTAACCGCAACATGGGGCCTACTAAGAGTAGAACATGCTAATGACGAATGCATTAGGGCATTCTGTTTAACGAAGAAGAGTAATGACATTTTTTTTTTGAAGCCTAAACATCTGAAAGTGCTCATCTTGGTGGACATTTTCTAACTGGCATAATAAGTTCTGATTCCTCCAAGCTGCAGCATTTTCCTGGTCTGTTTTGTGGACAGCAGCTGAGTCATAACACAGGAAATGTGGAGAAGGAAGAATAATGGAACCTCAGAAACTTTATAATGCCTCCCAGCGCTAATCCAAGGGCAAGGGAAATGTGTGACTTCTGAGAGAGATGAAGATAAATGCAGCCTCGGTCAAATAGAATTATAATAGCCCTTCCTTGGACACTTGAGGTCCAGAAAGGATTAGTTGTCAGGATAGAGAGGTGATGAGAGCTCACCTTGGGAAGAGTCTTTAGCAGACCAGGGTTTTGAGAGATAAGGTCCGAAAAGAAAGCATGGCTGACAGCTTCTTATCAGAGACATGCATAACAATAAGTTTTGCTCTTATCGTTTTCACAGGCACTGAGAAGTTCTGGTAGATAATGCAGGTTAATTTTCAGGTCCTCCTGCATCAGTGAGGGTAAGTGCAGGCTACCCTTGGCGAGCACCAGTAGGTTGACAAAGCACCTGCACGTGCTGAGGCCTGCACCAGCCTCAGCACGTGCAGGCTGTGTGCTTAGCATCTCTTTCCCAGCTCTTCCAAGCAGCTGTAATTCAGGTGCAGTACAGACTAGATAGATAATTTTCTTCTGAAATCCGGCACACATTTGCTTCAGTTTGAATTTATTTTGGTGCACTTCAAATCAATGAACATTTCCTTAATGCCTTGTAACAGCATTACTTCAGCTCTTGAGGAAAACAAAGGTGAATAAGAGAGAACTTCCCCTCATAAGTAGCCTTTTTTTGCCAATTTTTCCCCAGATTTTAATGCTGCATTTTAATACTGAAAAAGTTCAAACCTACAGGAAAACTGAATGAGTAGTACAGCAGGATCTGTATACCTTCCACTGAGATTTACCAGGAGCTAACATTTGTCCTACATTTGCATTTCTTTGAAAATAACGTGCAGACATGATCATACTAAACCCCTGAAATTCTTCAGTTTGTATCTCTTAAGAACACTGTCCTACATAACCACAATGCTGTTATCTGCTCCAAAAATATAACATTGAAATAATATATTATTCCCCAATTGGCCCAGTGATCCTCTTTATACCTTTTTAAAATCTAGGATCTAAAAAAAATCATGCATTGTATTTAGTTGCCATGTCTGTTTAACCTCTTTTAATCTAGAAAAGTTCTGCTTTTTTGGGCTTTCTTGACACTGACAGTTTTGAAGAGCCTAGGCCAGCTGACTTGCCAGCTGCCCCACGTTCTGCATTTGTCTGATTGTTTCCCTGTGATTAGATCCAAGTCAAGCATCTTTGGCAAAGATGATTACATAGGTGATGTGTGGTCATACCTAACATCATATCAGGAGGCACATGATTCTGGTTTGTCCGTTTATTGGTGATACTAGGTTTGCTCATTTGCCTAAGATGGTGGTACTCACGAGATCTAACACCCTTTTTTTTGAAATTAAAGATAATACATGGAGTGGTACTTTGAACCTGCATGATATCATGTTCCCCAACCACATTTCACGCAGTGGTTTTAGCATCCATTGATAGTTCTCGCCTAAACCAATTATTACACTGGTGGCTGCAAAATGGTACCTTTCTAACCCTCTAATTCTGCCATTCCTCTGTAAAGAAGAGATTTTCCTCTCTCTACCTGCCTTTGGAGATGTCTTTATTATTCAGTATATTGTAATGCATTTCTCTCAGTATTCTTTTCTATCTCAAAGTGCCCCAAATTTGTCCCAGCCCTTGTGTCCTTCTGACAGGTCTAAGTTGGTTTCTGAGCACCCTCTTGCTTTCTGGAACAAGATGTTTCAGGCTCACCCTATACTTTGCCTGACCTACACTGGGCATCTGAATAGTCAGCTTTTAATACAAAGTATGTTCTTGGAAAGCAAACATTTATAAATAGAAAAGAGAATTATTAATTCAGCCTATAGAAGGTAGAGAATCAAAGAGCAATACAGGCTAGAAAGTGCCATTTGAGCTTAGTCTTGGAGGTATGCTATGCAGAGAAAAGACAATTTGTTCCAGAAGGAGGCGACACAGCAAAAATTTTCATGGAAGTATAAAATTCCTGCAATATTCAAGGAATAACAAGTAGCATAGATTGCTTGGCAAGTAGGTCGGAAATAACCAAAAGATCAAAGGCCTTAAATACCATGCCAAAATGTTTGGGTGGGAGAGAAGGGATATTTTGCTTTATTTTGAACATTACCTTAAAGGCAATTAGAGTCCATGAGTTATTCTTTCACATGGAAATGACATAATCAGCTATGGAATTTAGAGGTAATGATTTGGAGAAAGAAGTACAATTAGAAGATTTATCTTCTACATGTCCAGACAAGAGTCTACTTATTATATTCCTTATAGAATATAGAACATATTCTCTTGGTAATTTTAAGTTAGCCTTGTGTAGAATTTGTATTTTTGGTTGTCTTCTCTACTGTGTCTGCTAGATATTTCTCAGCCTTCACCTTGAAGGGCAGAGTACTCAGTCAGTCTTTCTTAGCGTATGTTAAGTGTCCAAAAGTGTCTGTTGATTCATTCATATCATAAGTTGAAATCACTGGAAACGATTTGATGTGCTCACTTCAAGTTTAATGTTCCATTTATAACCTAGGACTCTATGACTGCATATGTGCATGTGAAATGAAAATCAGTATCTGTATGATCAAACGAAAAAATAAAGCTCCTCTGGAAAAACAGATAACTGAATCATAAGTATAGTTCCTGCTTCAACAACCTAGATTTGTACTGTTCAATCAATATAGTAGCCACTAGCTATATGTGGCTATTGAACACCTAAAAAGTGACTTGTCCAAATTCAGACATGCTATAAATGGATTTCAAAGACTTAGTATAAAAAAAAGAATATAAAATATCTCAATAATTTTCTATATTGAAGTTAAAATGATGGTATTTTAGATATATTGGGTTAAGTAAATAAAATACATTAACATTTTACCTATTTTTAGTTTTTTAATGTGGCTGTTATAAAATTAGTGAGATTTGTGGATCACATATTTCTAATTGACAGTGCTGAGATAGATAATTGAATGTATTTCTTTGATAGATGGCCTTAAATTTTTATTTGAGATTCCAGTGTAAATATAAATACACAACAGGCATGTACTCTACCGCTCCACACTAGGACTGCTTTGAGTTTCTGTCTTCAAAAAACCAAAAAGGCAATATATTGACTTAATTTCTGAAAAATTTCAAGAGCAACTATAAGTATGAATGTTGGAAATTTAATAAGGAAACAATTTTAATAGTAACCCCTCTTAGAGTTTAAGAGGTATAAATTAGCGATTTTTAAAATAGACGTTTTTGCCTCATGTATATAAAGGCTTTTATGTCAAAAGATTAAAATTATAAAGACCAATAACTGTGAACTGATGTTACAGACAGTATAGTTTGCTTTTTCTGCTAATGAAATCTGAGTCACGTTTTCTTAATGTGTAGCCATTTCTCCAAATAGGCTAAGAATCTTCAGAGAGTAAATGATGAATGCAGAGAAGACAGTGGTTCCATTATGTCTTGAGTAGTTGGTGATGTCCAATATGTCTAATTTACCTCCTAGAACTTAACCTAATGTTCCAGAATGGTAGAGAACCTTAAGATTCATCATAAGAGGTTCATTAAGCATTTGTCTGTATGATATGTGAAGTATTCATTTAAGTCTTAGAGTGATTTTTAGGCTCTCGCTAACTCATCTCCTTAACTCTACTCCGTCAAGCTGACAGCATCAGTTCTCTTTTTAGAGCTCTTCCAAGAATTACCTTAGTCTCCCTTAATAATGTTAGTGTCTAACAACTTTACCATCATAGCCTCTCTGAGCTTCATTTTCCTCATCTGTAAATTGCAGATAAAATCCTGCTACACCTTGAGTGCCTCGTGTACTGTAACGACTCAGATAAAGTCTCGAATGATGAGAATTATCCATTCACCGCTGAATAGCATCTCCCAGGCAAAGCTAGTTCACTCCCTTTTGCTCCCTCAGTTTTATTGATTTAGAAATGTTTGCATTGCCTTTTTTAAGAAATCATTTTACTTATTTATTTTTACAAAAGAACCATTGTCAGTCCACAGATTCTTGGGTGGCCAGGCCTCGCACGCCAGCCTGGCTGCCAGGAAGGCACCCTCCCCTCCCCTCCACCTGCCGTGGCCTGCCTTATGCCTCTGTCCTGTCCTGGTTTGATTATATACGCACCTATGTCTTTTACTGAAATGTGAGGACTTTGATGGCAGAGACACTCATCTTTGTACTCTAGTCCCTGGCACAGAGTCAAGCCTTAATAAACATCTGTTTTATTTTGTTTTGAGACAGAGTTTCACTCTGTTGCCCAGGTTAGAGTGGAGTGACATCATCATAGCTCACTTTAACCTCAAACTCCTGGACTCAAGTGATCTTCCTGCCTCCCACATAGCAGGACTACAAGGCACACACCACACGATGCCTGGCTAATTTTTCTATTTTCAGTCCTCAATAAATTAACATTAATGAGAACTAACATTTGAATACGCTTTGACCTATATATCAGTTAACTTTATATGAATTATATTCTTGAATCCCTATAATAACCTTATAAGATAAATGTCATTGTCACATTTTAAAATATGCAGGTTGAAGTTTTTTCTGTTTTGAGACAGAGTCTCGCTCTGTCACTCTGGCTAAAGTGTAATGGCATGATCATAGATCACAGCAACCTCAAACTCCTGGGCTCAAGTGATCCTTCTGAGTAGTGGGGACTACAGGCATGCACCACAACAGTGGCTAATTTTTCTATTTTTAGTAAAGATGGAGTTTCAAACTCCTGAGCTCCAGCGATCCTCCCACCTCGGCCTCCTAAAGTGCTAGGATTTTAGGCATGAGCCACTGTGCCTGGCCTTGTTTTTGTTTGAGGATGTGGCTTTATTTTTATTTAGTTAACTATGTTTATATATTAGTCTGTGTGTTTAAAATTACAATACCTATTTCCAAACTACCTAAAAATACTGTGCAGTGTACTCTTTCCGGAAGCATGTAAGACTATCTTGGTCCCACCTCTCCCAAGGCCCTGCCCAACACTGGGCCTGTTGTATTTACATAGCACATTTTTTTGAAACAGAGTCTCACTTTGTTGCCCAGGCTAGAGTGAGTGCTGTGGCATCAGCCTAGCTCACAGCAACCTCAAACTCCTGGGCTCAAGCAATCCTGCTGCCTCAGCCTCCCAAGTAGCTGGGACTACAGGCATGCACCACCATGCCCGGCTAAGTTTTTCTATATATATATTAGTTGCCCAATTAATTTCTTTCTATTTTTAGTAGAGACGGGGTGTCTCGCTCTTGCTCAGGCTGGTTTCGAACTCCTGACCTCGAGCAATCTGCCCACCTCAGCCTCCCAGAGTGCTAGGATTACAGGCATGAGCCACCGCGCCCGGCCTACATGGCACATTTAATGGCTTCCCTTTTCTGGGCATTTGAAGACTAAGGCTACCCAGTTATATGGGTAATTTCTTCTCTCTCCTGGATGAATCCAGGAACCATGTTCACCGCTACACTAGTGAAGTATTTGCAGAACCTCTGTGACAGACACGTGCTACCCTGGGGCTCTCCCCTGGGCAGTGAAGGTAGATTTTCAAGAGAGAATAATCCCTGCCTGTGTGCTCTGACTCGCCTTTGCTCTTCTGACAATACATACCTGTTAAACAAATGAATACATGTGTATATTTGGCCGAGGTGGCACCCAAAATGACGTTAAGGATTTCACAAAAGCTATCCTGGCAAAGTCACTGGTTTCTGTTCTGCCTCTCAGCTGGCTGTAAACTCATCACTCGGATTAAGGCATTTGCTAATTGTTTAAATCATGACATCTTTGACAACCCTTATCTATTTATCCACAGAACACCACTCGAAAGAAGATGGAAATTTTTTGAATACCTACTATGTATTAGAATTTTTACCATATCATCCATACATCTTCTCTGTGAAGTAGATATTACTATCCACATTGTGCAGTTGAAACCGAGGCCAAAGAGCTAGTAGATGGTAGGAGCCAGCGTTTGAAGCCAGGTCTGACTTATTTACCTCTACCACGATGGCATCGTGACCTTTGACAGAGAGATGCCTTTTCTGTGGCAGCACCTGAACAGAACAGTCCCGCAGGTGCAAAGAGAGCAAACGCCTTCCGCTCTTGCTGTCCAGTGAGGAACCCAGCCAGTGCCTCCTGAGCACTCCTTACCCCTCCCCGTTAACCAGCCCAAAGAGCTGCAGCCCACTCAAGTAGCTTGCAGAGGTGAGGTGGTCAGGAAACCAGGGACAAATGGCCCCACCCACCTGACACGAAAAGAGTTGAATAACTTCTTCTGGTTTCCACCAATTTGCATCTACCTTATAGTCCCCAGTCTTTCCAGCTTTGGAGAAAAGCTGGTAGGATATCGCTGAAAACCACAGGACCCTAGGTGCCTAATTCTCATCCTCACTTTGGGGAAAGAAAACAGCTTGAGATAATGGATGAAAATCGTAAAGTCTCTATCCGTGTTTCTCACACTTTTAGTTCTGCTATTTCTCTGAAAGATGAAAACCCAAAAAGTGAGGCCATCCTTGAATATGTCCCCTGACATGCCCTTATATTAAATTTCACTGGAACAGGAACTTGACCAGTTCTCACTGGCCAATGTTCTCACTGTCATGACTACGGGACAGCCTGTCCTGCAGACAACTGATGGCAGTGGCTTTGACATCCAGAGCAAGCACTAGTAGCTTATGTTTATCACATATCATACGGTTGCTTATGTACCTGCAACTTTAATTCGTATCTTCTGTTAAAAACAGGACTTCACCTCAATGACCAGTTGTCTTAAAACTCTACTCTCTGCAAACCGAGTGGGGAAAAAAAATAAGACTAAGTCAAATTTTCTGTAGTTTAGCCAGCCAGTTTTGGTCAAGTCCTCTCAAGTAGTAGTGAGAAGCCATTTGTTTTTCTCCTACATGTGCGAAGCTGTCTCTCTACCAGTTTCCTGTACTTTATGTTATATCATGATTGACCCTCAGACATTTGGAGTAGGGGACAATTAGTAATAATTCCGAATATTTTCCTCAAAAAGTTTTTTTTTATTCTAAGGAAAACTTTAAGGCAGGAGTCCTCAAACTTTTTAAGCAGGGGTCCAGTTCACTGTCCCTCAGACCATTGGAGAGTGCGCACTGTGGGCCTGGGATGAGTCGGCTGCTAAGCAGGACAGGCAGCAGCAACAAAAACACCCGGAGGGCTGGATAAATGTCCTAGGCAGACGGCATGTGGCCAGCGGGCCATAGTTTGAGGATGCCTGCTTTAAGGTTTTGTTCAAAATATATTGAAGAAAATATATTGACTTGAAGAAAATATATTTCAAAATAATTGGAATGACACAGTAAATTGAAATTTATGATTTTGTATTTCAACTTCGTCTTAGTTTTCATTGTGCTTTCGATAAAGTTGGAGGTAATCAAAAGTATTTAATTATTACCTTTAATTACTTGTAACTGTTTAATGACTGGTCTTGGTGGAACTTTAAATATTATAAAATAAAAACATAATTTACAAGTATGGCTAATAGTGGCCTTGCTTAACTCAAACATTTCCTGCACGCACACGCATAAATTGCATCTTCTTATGCCCTAATACGCTTTTCTTGTTTCCATTTGAAAGTAATTAGAATGCAACAGTGTCTTAGAAAACCCAACATGTATAATGAGAGTAGCCACCCCTGATAAAGTCCGTAGGCTGCCCTCGGAAAAAATCAGAAAGAAATTTATATGCAGCTATAAACCACAGGAACAGTTTCTGTGCTCTTGTTCTTTGAGCCTAAGTAAAAACTAGTATTTCAATCCAGTCTATTTCTAGAATCTTAAAACGCACATGTTGGATTCAGGTGGGTTGTGCCTATGTGGTTCTTCACCAGGGAATTTCTACTTTAAAACTGTCAGGCCTACTGAGACCCCCTAAACTGCTTTTACGATTAAAGATAGTGTGAAATATTCAAAGTGAGTCCCTTGACTGTTGGGAAACCCTAGGTCTCAGGAAGCCACTTGGCGAGCACCCTGATTCCAAGCAAAACCGCCCTTCAGAAGAGTCAAGACTTCTTTCTCCAACAGAGGTTCCAGGTTGACTTTGCTGTGAAACCCTTGAGTCCACCACCCATGTCACAGTGTCCAGATCTGTAAATATTTAGGTGTACATCACCATCTCGTACAAGTCCCAAGTTACTTAAGAGGCAAGAGCATCTTATACTGAATTACATGTTAGAGTAACGTTCACACGAGGTTCACTGTTTTCCTGCAGAGTTTTACTTTATAACCTTGTGTTTGCATTAGTAAAGACGTAGAAAACCATGAAAAATAAACAATTTGAGTTTTACTGAACTGTGTGAACTGGGAATACTGATTATACGTTACCCTGTAAGCTCATTTCTGAATTTGTAAATTGCCTTTTCAAGATTTTCTGGGAAGAAGAGCAGGCTCCCTCTGGTGGGACTCAAGCACTGTAACTGAATTATTTCCCCCAAAGCCGTGTGCAACTTCGCAGTCAGGCCTTGTTGGAAGGAAAAAGGGGCCTCGCCTGACTGACAGTTCTGGCTCTATAACTTGTTTTATTTTCTCTTTGAATTTTAGCAAAGAAGATAATATCATCTGGGGATGTTTCTATGTCAGTTATGAGTTCACAGTCATGTTGATGAAGTGAATTGCTCCTGTATAAGCCAAGAGGAATGAAGTTACCAATCTTTGCCTGGACATTAACTTGTTAGAAAATACAAATATATACTTGTAAAATTTATAAATGTATGAATTCTAATTATATAACTCTTAAGCCTTTTACTTTGATAAGTTAATAGTAAAGGATTATCTCTTGTCCTTATATGACAACTTAGCTTAAGTGACTTGCTCAAGATTACACATTGGAAAGCTGCTTTGACCTTTGAGCTCCTATTAACTTTATAGAACATAGCCATATTCACTTTGACTCTTCTTACTTTATGAGGAAACAAAATGACCAAAATCCCATGTTTTTTCAGATAATTAGACTTGAAGTTAAAACTGCATCTTTACAGAGCTTAATAACTTATATAAAATGTTAATTCTGAATCAAGAAAAATTAAGGCAAGGAATTAAGTAGCACATTACAGATACAGGTCTTGCTTTTACAACTGGTAAAGAAAAAAAAGAAAAAACTTTAATGACATTTAGTATTGAGAATGGTATATAACCCAAAATGGTAAATAACCAATTCCAAGAAGAATGGTTATACCAAGTTATAGGAACTTTTGGTTTTAAAGTCCTACACATCATACATTTCACCTATCCCACTTTTATATATCTTCTGTCAAAGTGCACACTTAATTGCTTTTTGGTAACTATTGATAAAGTCAGCCTATACTAGAAAAAAGGTTGGCTCTTACTAATTTTTTTTTCTTATTTTCTTGCAGCAAATGATGTGCTTGGGTTTGGAACAGTGGTCAGTACCTCTAATACCTATGACGGGTCCGGAGTAGTGGCTGTGGAGACCGACCACCCGCTCCTCTGGACCATGGCCATCAAAACCTAACCGACCGCCCGGCATCCGTGGTACCTCTGCCTTACCTCACCTGCCAGCAATTCATTGCCCAACAGGAACAGCTCACTGGAGTTTGCAGAAATCTAAACCTTTCTATAGGAAACCCACTAGTTTTAAGATCTTACATGATACAAGACAGATCTCAGTTTTACAATAATTGGAAAATTATGCGTTAGGATAGCAAATAAGCTGTGTTACATTCAGTTGGAAAGCTAATGGGTATCATTTCACTATAAAATTCAGTACTGATTATTCTTATGTTATTAATCATTCTATTTGTCCCAGAAAATTGTTTTTCATTTGAAGCAGAGAAAATTCTGTTGAGGCTCCTCTTGGAGCCTAGCACATCCTTAAATGCCTAACGACATTAGATGCCTCTATGTAATATATATTTCCTTTTACTGGGAAAAAAAAAAATCTTTCCAGATTGGGATGTTAGAACTGCACCATTTCACTCTGGCCTTCTGTCTTTGGTATTGGCTTTTAAAAATAAATTAAGAATCATTGACCTAATTGTTATATTTTCAAACAGTCATATATACTGTAGGTGAAAAGAGAAATGATGTGGAAGATAAATGATAATTCATGAAGCTCCACTGACATGTTAACACCCAAACTCAAAAGTAAATATACCCTAAGCTTTAGTCATCATCATTACAACCTAGACTGGAAAATGTGTGCAAAGGAGAAGCATAAAAATTAAATTGTTTCTGACATAATTCCAACTGAAAAAATATTGGTTCATAGACCATAAGTTTATTCAGATTGCCAAAAAGTGAGTTTGTGGGGATAAATGAATGTCACATACTAAGGAGCCCACGTTTGAAGCCTGTCTTCTCGTCCCAGTCTGCCTGGACCCTTTTCCTTAGCTGTAAAATGGAAGGAGTTGGGTTGATTGTATCCGAGTTCCTTCCCACACTCACATTCTAAGCACTGACTTCTCCAGCCTGAACAACCTGGTGCATCCAAATATATTCGCCTTCCTTTTATAATGAGACCATCTTCTATCCTCTTTCCACCCTTTTCTGTCTTATTTACTAAACCAACCATTGCCATACAAACCATGAGTTAAGGAGAGCCTGCCCAACATGTTTTGCGTGCACAGATCCCCAAGTTGCTATAAGGAAAGTGACCAGCATCTGTTTTCTTCTTGGTGCTACAACAGCGTGAGGCTCAGGTTGTCGTCAGAGAATGAAAGGAGGGCTGGCTAAAGTGGCCGTGGCATTTCTCAGCATTTTTATTACTTTCTACTTCACTACAAGTTGAGGCTCAGCTGTGTTTCCTTCTTCAGTTTCTGAAGACTAGCTATATATTCATTACTGGAAATGTATTCATATCATATAAAAGAAATATGTCTCTTATTTTCAAATTTTACTACCAAAGCATGTATATCCTGTTTACTCTGAAAATCATACCAGTGTTAATCAATGGATACTTATCAAAAAAGAATATAGTTTGCTGAAGCTTAGCCAACATTGAGGAAAATAAACAAAAGTTTTTGGGGGGAAATAAAAAGGATAGTTGGTTGCATTTGTACTGAACACGTACAGACTTCTTTCCATGTCATTATTCCCTAGACTATATAACACTTAGTTACATACCATTTACATTGTACTGGGTTTTATAAGTCATCTAGAGATGATTTAAAGTATAGGAGAGGATGTGTCTAGGTTTTATACGAACACTATGCCGTTTTCTCTCAGGGGCCTGAGCCTCCCATCCGTGCATTTTTGGTATCTGCAGGGGGAGATGAGGTCCAAAAACCAATCCCCTGAGGATGCCAAGGGACAACTGTATTTTACCCCTTCCCATTTTTTAAAAATTATCTAAGTAAGTTTATCTCTTTATGTGCCACCTACTATGTCATTTAAGTATCCGCTAATTATTTTTGTAATAACAACATGAGTCTGCAGATAGGGAGCTCTTAGGTGCACCCTGTGAACTCCCTAAGCCCACCAGCGAGTCCCTCTTCTCTCACTCCTGCTCAGTTCAGATCCCCACCTCCAGCTCGCAGCCATAAAAGAGAAATTGCAAGTTAGGCCCTGCCGGGACAGTAATCTGTGACCCTTGGCCCTTTTGAGTTCAATCAGTTTCTTCATTCCATGGGCCGGATTTATAGCTTATATCAATCTAGTGACTGTCACTCCAAAATGGCATCTGGCGACCTAAATCACCGATTAGTGAAAAACATGCTATGATCACCCTTCTATTCAGGCAGGAGGAAAGTCTGAAAGTCGCTGCAGCTACTGGAACCCGGGTTGGGGTCACAGGTGACTATGACACGTGATAAGTGTACCTGTGCGGTCTGAGGACACGGGACTGGAGGAGGCATGGGGCTGGCAGAGTAATACATCTTCACTCCTTCTCTGGGCGTAGTTTTCTCTTAGGATGGGGACCAGGTTCACTCACCAGTTACAGAGAGTGACTCTGAGCAAACAGGAGAAGACAGAGCCCAGGCATTGATAAAGGTAAATGCTCGAGCTTTCGTGTCAGGCTTCTATATGTGTGGAACGCATTTTGCATCATGTTTCATGTGTGTGGAGCAGACCTTGCTCACAGTATTTGAACTATTGAAATAAACCAGCACACAGTTTCGGCATGATTAAGACTGATGACATCTGCCAAGTCAGTTAGAGGTAAGAAACTATTCTCTCCCCGCTAAGGCTCTGTGATTATAAAAGGGGTATGGTCTGAATGGTGACTTTCAAACTCTATTTGTCATGACCCACTGGAAATGCATCTTACCTTGTGACCTAGTCTATAGACACACACACACACACAAGGGTACACTTCACGTTTCTGTAACCCTTTTATTCTAAATTGAAAAACATCCGTAAACATATTCTAGATTTTAAAAAACACCTAAAGGAAGAAGAAAATGCATAAAGGTACTTAAAAAAAATTTTTTTGTATGTGTGTATGCAAGTGATCTGCATTGAGCATACGCTTCTTTCATAAATAGTATAATTATAAAAAATCTTTAGCAAAGGATTAAGATATTCCATCATGAAAGTATTTTAATAATAGATTTTGGAATTTAAATTATTTAAATGAATTATTAAAAGCTGGCAGCATATTTGAGCAAGATTTCAATTTGTTTGCCTCATAACTTAAGGTCACACACACACACACACACACAACATTGTTCTACTCCTGCTCTCAGTCTTTGTCTCATGGCCTTTATCATTTCCTAATAAGAGTTTTTATTTTATGCTGTTAAGAGGGAAAGCCTGCAATGACAGCGGGCTGAATGTGATCCTATTTGGGAATAAAAAAGTCAATACGACTCCATTAGGAAATGGAGGGGGAGGGCATTACACTATTTAAATTATATCTAGTGCATTCTGTTCTGAATAAAATAAATGATCCTTATGCCTGCGGGGATTAACAACATTGAAGCCTCAAGGTCAAGCCATTCCCAGGGAGTCAGTGTACACAGACCGGAAGATTCCAGCACCTGCAGTGCAAGTGTGCCCTTGCTTGCCCACGGCAGATTTCACTTATCAATCATAATTTTCTTTTCTGATGAGCCCCAGCCTGAGCCTCAAAATCCATCTCAAAGCCGCTCTCCAGGCAGCCGTGATCAATTATTCTCTATTGGCATCCCTGCAGGCTCAGAGCTAACGTGCGACTTGACCACTGCACACAAAACAGCTATGGTCACACTCAGGAAAGAGGGCCCGGCCACATGGCTCTTCTCCACAGGTAATGGGTGAGTAAACAGATCCAAGGACGTGCTCCCTGTGTACTTGATTCTTTACCCCTGAAAGCAAGGACTTCGTACACAGCAAAATGAAAACTAATTCCATCCCTGCCAATAACTTGGAAAACATAAACAGGGCCCCGAGATCACGCATAGTTGAGAAGAAATTTCTCACAATAGACCCACAGTTGGTCCCCGAAAACAAAGACATCTGAGATATGTAATACTGGGTTAGTCCGATAGTCAAAGGAACTGATAAAAGGTTGCAAATCATACCTTAACATTTCTTTCTTTTAAAAATACCTTTAAAACCTAAAGACTACTGAATATTTAATAGCCCGTTATATTTTTGAACAATAAACACAGGAAATTATGAGTATAAGGTTATACAAGGATTGAGCAGAATTCCACCTGAATGGCATAATTAATTTTATGCTATGTTGATTACCATTATGAATCCTCTGCTAGAATATAAATCCCTTCTGGGCATGGACTTGGTCTTCCTTGTCATCTGGCTATATCTCTGCTCCTTGAACAGAGCTTTGCCTGCAACAAGCGTGCAGTAAATATTTGTGTAGTTCCACCAGTGCGTTAACTAACTTCTCTGCTTGCACCTGTGCTGAAGGAATATGCTGCATAGCCTATTCCTAGTCCCTGAAAAATATTGATCTTTTCCTTTCTTGACCCCTAACTATCCAAGCATTAAAGGAGATACACAGAGTCACCAACTCACAATGATTTGACTTAAGATTTTAAGAATGTGAATCCCCACTGCTGGGGTTCAAAACATAGCATGCTTGGAACACTCAAAAGTGACATCTTAGCAGAATTAATAAATCCCCCGGAAGTTCTTCAGACACTAGCTGACATGCCACTCTGACACTTTTCACAGTATTGTTCAGGGGAAAATAAAAAGAAACACACATACCACATTAGGAACATTGAACATATATGTATGGAAATTATATTTTGCAATGATATGTTCGAGATATGAAAATCATTAAGAATAAACTTAAAAAGTTTTATAGAAAAGATTTTTTGACTTTACAATAGTGTGAAAGCTATATACATTTAATAGGAACCATACTTCAAATTCTGATTTTTGCACTTAATGTTTACAAAAACTGGTCATATATTTGACATAAGGGGCTAATCAAACTGCTTGAGTACATTCCTGGATGTTTGGAAGCTTTTTAAGCACCATGAGAGTATTTATGCTATGGAAATTGAGTTTATATATATGTGTATAATTGTGACTAAAATTCTGAACAGACCCAAAAATTTAAAAAGCATCAACAAAAAATATACACATTCTCATGAAAAATCATAATTTTAAAGAAAAGATCATAGGCATGGAAATTAGAGCTAATTAAACTTAAAGTCCTTTCCCTTTCCTTCTCCCTTTTCTCTCTCTTTTTTATAAAACTATTGCCTAATTTTCTTTTGGTACTAAGATTGTACAGTTTTACAAAATCGTAGAAATATCACATCCTCTAGAAATATCATTGACTATTCAATAAAAATAACTGTCTCTTAAAAAAAATCCTGATTTTTGATTCAAAATTCTTTATAACTTTATTATAAAATAGACTTTGTGTTGGATGATTTTGCCCAATTGTAGGCTAATATAAGTATTCTGGGCATGTTTAAGATAGGCTAAGCTATAATTTTCAGTAGGTTAAGTGTCTTAAATGCATTTTCAGCTTATGATACTTTCAACTTGTGATGGGTTTATTACAATGTGACCTCATAAGAAGCCTCTGTATTCTAAAGTTGCTCTTGAACAGTTCCTTCAATATTAAAGATAAGCTTAGATCCTCACTCATTCATATATCTGAAGAAGAAAGTAATGTTCACCAGGCCAAGGCCAGGCTAAAGGCATCATCCAAGGCAAAAAAAAAAAAAAAAAATTCAGCTAGTAACAAAGGAAAAATCAAAAGGCCAAGGAATTTTAAGTTGCTCAAAATGAATACATAAGGGCAAGTGATAATAGGTTTGGAACACTGATATGGGTTTAGAATCAAGGTCAAAAACAGGTTTAATCGGCATGACTTAACAGGAAAAACGAAAGAATAAGAGGTTAACAGAAAATTTTCAGAGTTAGAAGTCGTGTAGCTGGAGCAATTTCAAGATTTGGAGGTTCAAGGCCCAACCATGGCTGGCATGAGTTGAAGTGGACTACAGACAAGAATACATGTTATTTTCAAATACTTTGAAACCACGACATTCAATTCTGATATTCTCTTCATTTGTGTTTAAATCTACTTGTTCCACAAATGAAACCTTTAACATGCATATGAAATTAGCCTGAGGAGTCTAAAACCATAAAAAAAGAAATGGTATGTTGTCTCCAACTGAATTACCCACACTAAACTTCATTATTTGTGATTTTGATTCAGTGTTCTCTACTGAGTAAATGAACTTCACTATTAACCTAACTTTTGAAAAATCACTAAGGCCACAAAAGAATTAGTTATCTAAAAAAACCTATCTAAAAAATGTATTTTTTTTATTATCTCATATCCTGTGGGTACAAATATTATTATAAAAAATTTTGATATCACTTTTATTAACAAACAGTTACTCAGCACTTACAGAATTCATGAAAAAGATTTCTGTGTAATATTATGACACTCCACTCACCTCATTTCTATAGAAATTTCCATGCTTTGTCCCACCACAACTTGCTGAATAACCCCAATAATTTTTGTATTATAGATTATGGAATTTTAAAAATAATGAGGCTTTCAACACTATGGCTATGGGACCAATATATAAAAGGAAAGAGAGTAAGGGATTTCTTGCAATAAAATAAAAAAGTTTTACTGTTTTGTACTACAGAAAATACTCAAGCACCCATCAATTCTCCACTATGTCAACTTCATTAATTTAAGAAATACCATTCACCATACCTTTAGTTCCTTATTCATGAAATGAACTTCCTGGGCCCCAATGCTCCCTACACTCTGCTCTTTTATTTGCACTCCTTAAAATTCAGGGAAGCCTACATGAATAATGAGATGAAGAGAAATGATGCAGAAAGTTGTTGGGATAGCTTTTAGTCAGTGAATTTATTATGCATATTTTAAAGTTGACCTTTTAATCCAAGTTTTTATTCAATTCCATCGCAAGGAACTGAGCAACACGGTCACTTTGAATATTTGTATGCCAGTGGCATTGAACAATGAGTTTCATGAGGAAAAAGTCACCGATTAAATCATGAAGAAGCCAATATATTCTTTTTAAGGCTAAATGGAGATAGGCAATAGAGTTTTTTTTTTTTTTTAGGAAGAAAGTTTTACACAAGAAAAACCTGCTCTAAATTTTAAGAGGCAGGTATGAAAATCACTTTCATAATTTCTTCTCTAGATTAGATATTGCTAGTAATTCTATATCTGTATAAATATATTAATAATGCCAATCGCATTGATGTCATTATTATTCATTCCTGTTTTTAGGAATAACTTTCCACAAGTTGCTCTAAGGCTTAACCTTTCTCTCGGGTACCTGTGTAATTTATAAGCATTGAAGCTTCACAAAACTAAAATCAAGTAAATAATGTTTGAGTTAAAGGGGATAGGATAAATGGATTGACTACAAAGAATTAGTGGAATTACAGAAGCCCCAAATTACTGAACTTTCCAATTATTCATTTTCTAGCCTCCTTAAAAAAAAAAAAAAAA